>JAJHUR010006130.1:0-45076 GCA_027495735.1 Lutjanus campechanus | reverse complement strand
CTCAAGACAGTACAGACACAGTGCATACATACACATAATATCTACATATTAGCCGTCCACTATAACAGGCCCAGTTTTGTCCTTGAAGTTAAGTTGGACTGGCATTAAACTATTTCAATAACAATTTGCACAAGACTGCCTCTGTCTTCTTTATTCAAACAGAAAGGCTCTGAATAATCTCTGTCATCCTCTCTGCGTGTGTGTGTGTGTGCCTCACACACACACACACACACACACACACACACACACACACACACACGCACCCACACACACACACACACACACACACACACACACACACACAAAGGCGCACTCACACACACTAATAACTAGCAATCATGATAATCTATAACTGCACTCCAGCCGAGTCCCTGGACAGGCATTACAGTCATGTTGCGGGCCAATAAATAACGGCACAAATAAAGCTCCTGTCCATTCTCGCACCCAGTGTGTATGCAAAATAGGTCAATAACACTATCCTGGAGGTCATTGCCAGACCGTTTGCTCCTTTATCGACTGTACTGCAATTCCAAAGGAATTAGGCTATGTCACAATTCATCGTGGCCGCAGCCTCTGGGTCTTTGACAAAAAGGGAGCCTTCTGTGGGGATGACAAAACCTATTTGTCTTACAAGGTTGTGTGTGTCTGTTTTGTTTCTGCTTCGCCTTCAGTGACCTGAATCAAAATAGAAAAGAGGCTTTCATGGTGTATCTTTCATCTTAAGTTCTTGCCTTTTTGCCTGGTAGTGTTAGAGATGTATTTCTGTCCCCTGATGGTGTGGATTTTATGATTAAAGCCTCCTTTTTGTGCCACCCGGAATTAAAGTAAGACTTGAGATTACTGGTTACTTGGTTTGATCAAAACCTGTGATCAGTCTAATTCACTAGATTTCTGTGACTCAGTCAAGAAATCAGCTACCTCTTGTTATTTAACTTGTGGGTATATTGGTCTGCCATTTATCATCACATGTCAGATATTTCAAATTTGCATCCCATCTGTTTCTCCACCTGTGGAGAGACAAAACTTTTTGGATGACTCATTCTGCACTCAGATGCATAAACAGAACCCATTTAACAAACACTGTCATAGATTTTGGGATGCTCTTTTCTATAATCTGCAGGTCTTTCTGAAGCCCCTTTTACACTGCACCACCAATTCCAATGAACATCTGGCTTTTGTCTTCAGTGGGAAAGGGTACAGCCGGTATTTACTCCCAGGTCAAAAGACTCTACAGTAGTTTGGGGTATATCAGCAGTAATGGAGATATGACACCAGTGGACAAGCTAATTTTCACCCCTTTTCGTCAGAGGCAATGAAGGCCAGTTGCCTCTGATGGTAACTACTGTGATGCTTTTGCGCCTTTTTCACACACATCTGCTGCTTGTTTTGACTCAGTGTGTCAAACCAGCACAGGAGAGTTTGCACCCGCTCAAAGCTGTGTATTAACTCGTGTTTAGTTGAGCATCTGAGCAGTGGATAAACATCTTATTCCTATAAATTCTTCGCAATAAAAGCTTTTATTATGACGCAAAAGAATCAGGAAATGTTGGGTTTCCATCAGTAGTATCTTAACAAGCCTCCTGCACAGCTGAAGGTGAACATGAAACAGTAAAATAAAGCAGATACCTGAAAATATTAAACAATGACACAGGAGAGAAACTAAACCACAGAGATTCAGTTAGAAGCCACAAAAGTACTGAGAGCTGAACACACAGATGTTTTTAAAACCTTTTTCTCTCTGCTCTCTTGCATACACATTAGTTGAGTCTCAGCTTTCAGTTCACCTTAGAAAAGAACCTAGAAGGGCAACTCATCTATTGGCAGTGAGAAAGTAGTCAATTGCCTATTCATAGCAGCTTTAGCTGTTTAAAACACCCACATATACGTACATGTTAAAAATGTTATAAGTTTAATGGTAGAAGCTTACTGGTAGCATATAGCAGGATCGTGGGGTATAGGTATGAATGTACTGTAGGTGTCAGTTTGCAACGTCACCAACAGCTCTCTCTCCTGCCAAGGAGCTCAAACGTGTGGCTTGATGCCCAGTTTAAGAACATGTCCTTTCCTTTCGTCCTACTCCACTTGTAATTGGGAGTGATGGAGAGGGTGAATGGTCCTCAAAGGCAACTGTCAGTGTCCATTTTATAGTCTTTGTCTCAACTGCTTTTAATCTCTCAATCAGGTCCAAAGCCATTTTGAGTGACCATTCCGGTAAGTGTGTATTCCATCTTCCAAACTTTGTTTGGATAAGCAACATCCTGATAACTCTGCACCATGGCATATTTATGACTTTAATGTCTTATATCACTAAAAACCAAATATTTTAGGAAGAAGAAAAGCCATACACGCAGCTACCAGCGGTTGGTAAGCGGCAAGACCTCAGCTTGTCTGGTATTGCGAGACTACAAAGAGGATGAGCACAACAGAAGAAAACCGCTATGTCATAAAATGTACTTTTATAATACCTATGCCAATGACAGCGTCATTAAGCAGTTAATTAAGCATTGACAGCATATTTAGTGGTGGTACTGTTCTACTGGACTGCATTATATGCAGCCGTGTTTTTAATATTCTGCTCTCCTGGGGAATGTAAATAGGGAGGACAAAAAATTAGATCCATTAGAAATATAATGTAGTTGACAAGACCACATTTAACTGTGACCTCAGTAATAAACATAATTGAATTTACACATTTATGGCAATGTCAGCTCTGAACATTATAAATTTTGCAAAGATAAGACCTTATGGCAGAGCTGTTTTGCATTAGGTTGCACAGGTGTACCTAATAAAGTGGCCACTGACACTGAATGTTTGTTCTGTGGATGTTTGGTCTACACCCGTTCTATATGAAAAGTGCTCAGAGATAAGTTCTGATATGATTTGATGCTATACAAATAAAATTGACTTGACTTGTTTACAGTATCACTGTTGGGATCAATTTGACTGTCCAACAGCTTTGGTCATTCATTCAGACACTTCAACTACATTTAAGCAGCCTTCTACGAATGTCCAAATAATGAGTGTCCACTCCCGGCAGAAACTGGTGGAAGTAGCATGACAGTGTTATACTATCGTGAAAAGTCTAAGAATTTGAGGTGGATGGTCAGGCATACAAAGCATGTGACTTCAACATCAGAGGCCGTAACTACCATCTTTCAAGCCAACAGGGGCTGAAATTTTAATGCTCAAAAGACAGATTTGGGGTAAGTACCACTTAGTGAGTAATAATGTGCAATCTGGTATCATTTCAAAATTCAAATGTATGATTAGAAACATTTGATTTTCCAGTTTTACAGATTTTATGATCACACAAATGACACTGTTTCAAAATGAATTAGATGTGAGGATTAACCCACTACAGGTCATATCAGCTCTGCCACTATTCTTCCATTAATGTCTGTCAGACCCTTTTTACCTGTGCTAAGTGTTCAAGCTGGTACTGCCGCCACTGAGCCAGTGGCAAACCCTGTTAAGAAAAGCTGACAGACAGACTGGTGAAGAGTGTCTACAATGTCTGGTGGGTTTTGATACTGTCACAAGACATCTCTTCCTCCCTCTTTCCGCCATTCTTCTTTGTCCATCGCTGTACTCGCTCCTCTCCCAGTCCCATCATGATGGCCTGAGCATGAAGGAGCCATCTGTCACTCTGTGCTCATTCCTGCTTGGGTCCTGAGAGCCCGCCACTCGCCTCTCACCCGCCTTGGCTGTCATGTCCACTGGCTGACGGGAAAAGTGACGAGCCGCGACAAACGTCCCCAGCTTGAGTCTGTCAGTACCCCCCCTCTTTTTTTCCCTCTCCTCATCCCTTCCTCCCTCCCTTCCCATGCATGCACACGCAAACATCCAAATGTATACACCCGTGTATGCTTGAGAAAATCTGTGTGCTGTATCTATACACTACAGACAGTCTTCAGAGAGCTCACGTTCAATTGATTTTCTCCATTTTGCAACAGCATGACATTCTGACAGGGGAGAGGGTGAGCAGAAGAATAGAGGAGGGAGAAGATGGAGAGAGACATGCACAGAGTGGTATTCCCCCATCTGACCATTATGAGCGGCATGTCAAACGAGGGCGAGAGACAGAGGCCTTGACATGGGCCAGCCCACACAGGGAGCGACTGCGAGGAGGGGGCAGGGACAAGGGAGGCAGGGGAATAGATAGAAATGGGGATGTAAAGAAGGGCGGGCAGTCTGAGACAAGGAGGGAGGGGAAAGATTGCGAGGATCACTGTAAAGAAAACGACAAGAGGGAAGAAAAAGAAAGAGCGTGTGGAATAATGAGGTGGGGCAGGTGGAGAGGAGGAGAAGGCGGAGAAAGAGCGCTCCTCACAACCCCGCATCGATCGGGTATGGTAAGATTGGCTCTGCTGGCCTCACCTCCTCTCAGCCCTCTTTTGCCCCTGATCACGCCCTCCCCTCCTCCTCCGCCCCGCTCACAAGGGCCAAAGTGATAGACAGTGAGAATCTAGTGATAGCATTTGATTGTCAGCTGAAGTGGCAGTTATAAATTTACTCCAGGATAGCCATTTACTGTGACGGTTCGCGGGGATTGAGAGAGTGCGGCGCAGGAAGGGGAGCGACAGAGAGAGGAAGATGAAGGTAGAAGGGTATCTCTGGGAGGGGCCACCACTCTGATCTTTGTCTCCCATCATCCTTTGTGATAAAAGTGCTTTTATGGGTGCCACCAGCAGACACAAACCCCTCCTCATGCACGTACACACAACATAAAACCGTCAAAACCTACAAATAGCTGCTGTCTCAATTTGGGCAATTCAGGGCTTCTAGCTGGCTCGAAAAAAAGGAAGATCTTTACAAACAAAAAATGACCTCGGTTTCGTGTAGTTTACTGGAGCATCTGTCTTTGTTTACAATATCTTCCTGATATTTGGAGGCAGCCATTTCACAGCGCTCCCCCGCGCCCGTCAACCCCCCATTCCTGGTGGATTATTCCTTCAATTTGTTAAAAGCCAAAGCCTCTGTGGGATGGTCCAATCGCAGGAGAGGGATGGGGTGGGGGATGCAGGAAAGCAGTTGGCATTTACAAATGCTGTGGGTGCAGTGAAATATGGGAGCCATATTTCAACATGTGTGAGGCTGTACGTGCACACACACACATACGTGCACAGGCATGCACACAATCCAGTGGGCGCACATTGTCATCAGTCTGCAGGAGTCAGGTACATTCGTGTGTTGTTTGTGCATGTGTGTTTGGAGGGGGGGCTGCATGGGTGGGTTTGTGTGCACCTTTGACACCAGCTTGACAGGCTCCTAATTGCATCCAGGGTCCATGCTGCTGCTTTCTTTCGCAGACGGTGGTGCACACACACTCGATCCAAGATCCTAATGTTGTCGAGGACATGCAGGTATTGACTTGCATTTCTTTTCCACCTCAGACCTGTTAATTAATCCTAACCCTAACAATAACACTAATTGGCCCTGCATCTAAAAATAACACTTTCTAATTTGACAGATTTTTTTCATCTTGTGGGGACCCAAAAAACATTAAAAATTTGATCTCACACACGTGCCCACATACGCTCTCACACACACACAGCCCTATACTGACATGAGCAGGACGAAAAGAGCTGGCAGAGAAATACTACAGGGATGTCAACCTGAAGGCACAGGCTCTAACTGGGAGATAAACTAAACAAAAGATGTATTGTGCGTGCTTGTTTAACTGCATTTGCGGGGTCCCAAAAACAGAAGCCAACTCTGATTGTGGGGTCCGACCAGCTTTGTGGGGACCAAAATGTTGGACCCCACAAAGTTTAAAGGGTTAATTGAGGGGTAAGTCTTGGTTTTAGGGCACATGTGTTAAACTCAAGGTCCACATGCTGAATCTGGCCCTACACCTCATTTTATGTGGTCTACAAGAACTTGCAAAGAATATAATTTGTGCAATACAATTCTATGCTTTGTTCCAAAGTACGTTGTCTGTAAATGACATATCCCAGAATGCATCCCAATTTTGCTATCTACAGGTAAAGGCATCTAACCACTAAATTATACACTATATATATAGATGCACTAGAATGTGTCTCATATAGCTGCTTCCAGCAGTGACACACTAGCCAAGTGGTTGTGGCAAGAAAGATAAAGAGTAGCAGCCGAGTAAAATGCCATTATTTCATTTTTAAGCATACTTTTGTTTTAGATATGAAATCTTGCTTGTAGGCTATCCAAACAAAAACAATCTTTATTGTTATTTTTTTTCTTACATCTGCAGCAAACCCTTTGATTGCAACCATAATGTTGAGGTAGCTCAGGAGCTAATTAGGTTTAGGTTTAGGTTAGAGTTAAGGTAAGTGGTTAGGGAATGCATTATGGCAATTATTATGGGTCCCCACGAATATAGCTGGTTCACTTATTTCAACTCCTTCCCCTGCTGTGTTTCCTTGTTATCACCTCTTTGGCTCTTTTAGAAAATCTTATTTCAGAGTAGTTTCTCCACAAGACTTCATAAATGTCTACATCAGACAATCCAGCTCTTAAAAATGGCATCACATTGCACATTTTTTTTTGCATGTGCAGGAATTTCTGAGGCTATCGAAATCCGTCGATCTCTGGAGACAAGCTTAAGAAGCAGAATTACAATCTAGATGTGATCTCATAGAGGAAGCTGAAACTAGAATTATGCGGTCATGTGCATCTCCAAAAAGCCAAGTTTAGTTTCAGTTATCACTTGTTGTCATTCTGTATGAGGTATTCATTTTACAGGACACAAAGTAAGCAGACTGTATCCTAAACTGAAGCCAGAGCTTCCCATTTGTGGTCTAAAAGATATTCAACACTGACATTTGCATATTCAACAATAACAAAACCAGCCACAAAAAACATACATGCATGTTAGCATTGTGAGGGAATATATCTCTCTCTGTCACAAGACAGAGAGAGACATCATGGCATTCCTGGCATGCTCCAACAGCCGAGGTACAACAAAGACAGGTACAGCTATAGTATGAGATAAACAGACAATGTAATTACTGTAGGATACTGCATAGTACATGAGCCGAACACACACATTCTTATTCACACAGCAGTATTATGTACACACGCTGTACATTATATTCCAGACATCTTTGTGCACACCACGACAGAGGGAAGAAAATAATGGTTTCTGTATCTGGTGTGCTTTTGAATGAATGAATTGAACTTCATGACAGGAATTCTTTTGGGTGTCCAGGTTACAGTATATGTGTAGGAAGATTAGGATTCAGAGGAAAGAGGATTAATTTGAGGTTATTTTGGAAACCTGCATTGTTTTGTTTAGAAATAAATGTGTTGGTACATTTTAATGCCTCTAACTTTTTTATAAGAACATGTAATGCTTGGTTTAAAACTGAAAAACGAATATTAAGGATTTTTTTAAGCAATGGGCCAGATAGGTGTTATAGGGATTAGGTACATAGGAATGAATATTTTGGCAAATGTCCAACTTTTTGATGTATTACTTTCATCCTGTAGATCCTGGGTCTAAGCCCAGATGTCCCACAGGACTTCACACATACTGCACAGTTATCATTTTGTCTTCAGTCGACAAAACTGGGATTTAGATTAATTAGATTAAAGTCTTAGATGTACATGGAACCTCAGATACGCAGTGACTCAGACAACCCTGGGCTGCACCAGGCTGGCGTGGAAAAAGAGGTTGAGTGGAGTGACAATAATGTGCTTGAGATAAACACAAAGAAAATGAAAGAGATTGACTCTGAAAAAGTTCCTATTATTATCCATAATGAAAAAACATAAGCACGTATTTTCACATAAATACTTGGGTGTCATGACTGACCACTGATTATCATGGAAAGATCACACTGAGCTTATCTGCAAAAAGACAAAACAATTTATTTTCTCTTTCATCTCAGGTCTTTTAAAGGCAAGTAAACAAATTCTTGTTCTGTCTTTTTTACCACTGTGATTATGAGTGTTCTACAGTACTGTAATACCACATGGTACAAGTGTTTGTCCACTGCTCTGAAATCCAACCTGCTCCACCAAATAAAAATCTGTTCAAAGGTTGTAGGCCAACCTTTGGAGAAACTCCCAGATCGAAATGTATGTCAAAAGGCCTTAAATGTCATCTTCTGTGTTCATATTGTTAAATGTAGTGTATTGTTTGCCCTCTCTCTTAACATTTGTGATTGTAATGTCATGTTGGATGTATGTATTTTGTTTCTTGTCCTGATTTTTGTTGATGCAAATGGAGCAACTTTGATGCAAGACAAATTTCGGACTTGTTGTGACAATAAAAGTATTAATCAGTCATATTCTCTCAGAATTAAGTGGTTAATCTATGAGAAATTTATGCGAAAAAAACATTAATATTCTCTAAAAGTATCAAGTCAAATTTGCCGGAAAAAAAGTGGGGGTGAGTGGGGTTTTGCACAAAAGCTATCACATCATCCAGATCAGCTGTTATACACAAAAGAACACACTAATTTGGATGAGGTGATAACCACAATGCAATGGACAGATGCAAGGGTATCACATCTACAAGCAACTCAGATGAGATTTGTGGTAAAGCAGGATGCAGTATGGTGTCAAATTAATCGATCCTCAAGTATTTCCTTATTGCTAAATCAGACTGCAAAAGTATAATTTGGTTAGGTCAGCAACTGCAGGCATAATACACAGCAAGTGGCGTGGTGTGATGAGGGTAATCCAAGCTTACGAAGTGAAGCAATGTGGTTCCTTGACAAAAAAAACACACATTTTTTTTTACTATTTTAGATATAATCAGAACTCTATGACTTGAGTTTTGTCTGATAAATTCGGGGTAATTTTTTTTGTAGATTTAGCAGTTATATATTTTTTTTCTCTGAATATACCCCTCCCCAGTCTCTATATGTTTTAAAATATATATTTTAAAAGAAAGAAAAACCTCTTGTTGCCATAATTTCATCTAATAAATATTCTGAACTTGAACTTGATTTAAAGATGAGTAACACTTTCAGCTGCTGATGTGAAATCTATTGTAAGGAATACACAAAATTCAGATTTCTAATCTCTGTTTAGAATTAAGAAGTGAATGATGATGTAAGAGTGATGAGTGGTGATCACTGACAAAATCATAATGTACATACACAACATTGTTGAAGTGTCAAAAACAAGACAAAGTTAAACCGGGCAGTACAAGTACAGGCTGCAAAGAAATACAACTGTCCTACAGTATCACCATGGCAAAGCAATCCAACACTTAAGTGGAAAAATCTTAGACGACCGCAGCCATCTCTTAAATCACCTCATTCAGCTGCTGCCCTCAGGGCAAAGTACAGAGTCCCCTGTGCAAAGAAAAACATCTACACAAAATCGTTTATCTCGGTTGCCATAAAATATCTTCATCAGTAAGGACAGCCACTTTTTGAAGCCAGCCTGTTACGTTTCTTTTCTTTTCTTTCTGAATCCTGACTTGAGTATCAGATGATCCTTTTAATGTAGCTTCTATTGATTTTTTTCATTTATAATATGTTGTGTCTTGATGTACCCTTTTTAATTACATATCTCTACACATACCAGCGAAGAAATTTCTGTCCTTTGCATGCAAATGTTCGCCAGAAAGCATTTTATTCTATTTTCTTTAACTTTGGATACACAGGATGCTTTAAGGTATTCTTTTATCCTAAGATACTCATCACTGTTGTTGTTGGCAGCCTCTCTTGATATTAAACAAACAAAACAAATAAAGAAAAACACCCACATTCCCATATCCCCAAGATATATACAAGAAAAGATATTTTTTGGGGTCTTTTCAAAAATTACTGTCTTTTTTTTCTCTCTCTGAACCTTGCCCAAAATAAAAGTATAAAAGATGCATAGATTGGGCACTCTGTTTTAAAAGCGACATTCAATGGGCACTAAACTGAAACATTTAAAGTTCCAGGAGGAATCCACCCTGGATTGCATCGTTTGGATCTCATGATGTCGAGAAAAAGAAAGCGTAAGCACTCAGCGCAACATGCAGTCACCTCAATAACATCTGTGAATGAACTCAGGCTGCACTTCTATTAAAGCCACATTAGATTCTCGACATTAGATGCCTCGTCTCTGCGGAGCGCGGGTCTTGTTTTTCCCCCCGCTATGTGTTTGTACGCGGGTGAGGACAGAGGAGGCGGCGCGTGCTGAAGGGGAAACAGTTCGTTTAATATGGATTCAGGCGCTGGCGCCTCGCAGGCCTGCCCACTGAGGGCCTCCCAGACCTCATTGTAATTTCATTAGCTGCCGCGGCGACAATGAGCGCCGTGTCGCATCAACACATCAAACCCCCGGGCCGCCAATACCCACGAGCCAGCACGCGCGTGCACGTAAACAGCACAGAAAGACTTACATACGTGCACGTGCATGCGTAAACATGGAAACCCACTCACTTTTCGCACTCTCGCTCACACGTTCCCACACTCTTCCCACCCTCCTCCTCCTCCTCCTCCACCCCTCCTGAGCTTTTCTCCCTCCAGTGGGTCTCTGGTGGGCAGGGGGAGCAGGATTTCTTCTGGGGCTTCCCTGCCTTCCCGTTTTAGAACGGCAGAGCCTGGAAGGAGAACGTGGTGGAGAGACGATCGGATCGGCTTTGATATATGGAACCAGCTTTGATGGTCTCTCCCGTCCTCTCACTATAAATAGCGAGCTACAGCTTTAGGGGAAAATGAAGAGAGTGCCAAGAGGAGGAGGAGGAGAAGAAAGATCCCTGGAGATAAAATTTTATACACGTAGGTGCACACATGTGCACACACACAACAATCTGACATGAAAGAAAAAAGTTTGAGTGCCAATTCTCATTGGCAAAGACATGAAAATGTTTACATTCTGACAAAGTGGCGAGATTTTACACACAAGCATGCATGCGGCACACACACACAGGCACACACACACACACACACACACACACACACACACATATATCAGGGTGTGGATGGAGAGAGGTGTAGGTGCCTGGGGCATGTTGCACAGTGGAGAGGTCAGGTTCCTTATAGCTGTGGAGGAGCGACAAGAGTGTGAATGGAAGGCAAAGTGAGAAACAGCACAAGCACTCGCTATAATTATCAACAAGATCTGAGTCTATCAACATGATGGCATGTGACAGCGGTGGAAAGTAACGACGCACATTTACTCAAATACTGTAAATATTTACAATTTACATTTTTAAGGTTTCTTTTTACTTATATGTAAGTTTATTAATAGAAAATATATAATAAACAAATAAATGGCAATGTATTATTATTAGGGATGTAATGATGCAAAGAACTCAAGAAATGATAATACCACGATAAACAGTGTAACAGTTAGTTTCCAAGGGAGCCTCACGAAACTCATATCAAACTGTCAAAGTACGTCGTGTTGATCAAATATGGATCAAACTTCTGTTACTACATCGGTTGTTTCTGGCCTCAGGTTTCAGAAATATATTTTAGTGTGCTGTTTAGCTGTAATACCAGAAAGATAGTGCTTCCAGCTTCCAACAGAGCCTCCTGAAAATGAGATAAAACTGTAAAACTAGACACTGTTGATGCTACATTTTAGTGTATTGTTTAGTTGTAATATGAGAAATATAGCGACCAGATGTGGCGCCGCAATTTCCTGCTGAACACACGAGCCAAAACCGAGCACTGCCCAAGTCACAGTAGGTCTCCTACCAGCGCTCATCAGTATGCTCTGGTTGAAAAAAAATTTTAAAAAACACAATGGCAACCCTCAAAGACAAACTTGAGGCTTCAAAACAGTGGCGCTAAACCTGTGGGTTACAGTTACAGTTACAGTTAGTTCACACTTGCTTCTGACCTGACCATAATGGTAAACAACTTAAATAAGTGTACAAAAATGTCAGAAAATATGCATTGTAATACAGATGGGAGACTTGAATGCAGCTTCCTTGCTGTAGAATGTTATTTTTATGACAGCTGTAACTAAATCAACTTATATTTAACTGAATGAAAGCCTTTTACTGCCCCCCAAAATCTATTTAGGTAAATCAAAGGCAAATGTGTTCCAAGTATAATAGAAACAAACCTTGATTTCTATCCTGTATGGCCTCTGTTTCTGTCACATCAAACAAAAGCAGCGAATTACCCAGCATGCAATACATTACAGGCCTGGAGGGCCAGCATCCATCCTGCCTCACTGTAGCTTTACAACAGGCTGTCAATGACAAAGCCTAAACAATGTCAACTGCAGCAACCAGAAAGTGATTCAATTTAAGAGCTGCTTTACTCTCCTCCCCTCGCAGTCAGCCTGCAGACTCGCCCCTCTGTACTGCTCTCACTAACGCACATGTACACAAATCAAATGTAAACATGCAGACGGCGTGTCTCCATCAGCCACAGGGGACAGGCAGTGGCAGCTCGGTGCGCACCGCCTCGCTTTTACCACCCAGAAACAAATGACCAGTCCTTTCATTTCCCCCCCGCCCCGCCACAACACTGTCCCACCTAATCACTTGTCGTCGGTGGCGAACATGACAGAGCTTTGCCTCAAGTTACGGCTCCTGGATGATGACACACTTAGAGGCCGGCAAAGGGAAGTTAGCGCCCGCGATAGATTGATACATTTGTCGCTTCTCTGAAGACTGTCACCCCCCCCACCACCCCTCTACCACCACCAATAAATGACAAATGAGTTTAACTGCCACCGTTAAAGGCATTTATAATATTGATCTGGCGAGAGTCAATAGGCAGCGCTATGCTGAGGCACTCATAATATTACTTTGAGCAGTGTGCACACTTGCATAAATACATACACAGAGGCACGCACACTCTCATACGAAACAAAGGAGGGAAATCGATGGACAGTGGTGCTACTAAGGGAAAGACTAATGTTCCTAACTAATGAAAATAAACACATTAGGAATGTACGGCGTTCACCGACCTCTGCGCTGACCTCACTCCATCTTGACACAATTAATCCCTCGTTAAGGGGGTAATTGTTTGCCACTGCTCATATTTATTGTTGATCGCAGTGCCGAAGGTGCCCGCTGTGTCTGAGACCAGGGTGAAGCCCATAAAAAACAGCACACACACGCACGCACGCACACACACACACACACGTGCCGAACATGCATGTGTGTGCTGAAGATAGCGGTGGTGGTCTTGCCCCAAGTTGCCGGGGGCAGCGATCGATAAGGAGAGGGAGCGGGCTGGCACAGGCTCTAATTGAAATGAATTTGGCGGCAGATAGATAAACGATTGGACATGTAAAGAGAGAGCGAGGATGAAAAGGAGGGGGAGAGGGGAAGAGATTGAGATTTTTTTTTCACCTTTTCTCTCAAAGGGCGAATGTCTGGGGAGTCCTCAAATGAGAAATACGCTCACTTTATCATTGGTGGCGACCAATAGGAATTTTACACAGGGCCGAATCAATCATGCCGGGGTTTAATATGGAAAGGGATGAACAGAGGTATATTTGCACAATGTAATAACACCATTTCTACACCCTGTCCATTTGGTCACTCCAGTTTGATTAGTAGTTCAAATAGTCATCATGTCTATACTACTGTATCCCAATACCATCTTTTCTTGAGTATTTCAGACACTATCGACTCAATTAAGGATGCACTTGAATCCAAATACATTATTTGGGAAAGCAGAAATAAAGCGATAGAAACAGATATGTCTTCTACCTGAAGTTACTCTTTGTTATTTAGGAAACAAAATCATTTTTAAACTGTAATGCAGGAACATTCAGAGTACTAGTTTTTACTTTCATCTTCGTCCTTGTTTTAAAAAAATAATGTTTGCTGGTTTTACATAAGATGCATACAGAAAGTGCACTACATAACTTCCCTTTTATAACCTTCTTTATACAGGCCCACAACTAGGTCTGTCTGTTTTTTTCCAGTTAAGTCTGATCGAGTGTTACACAAATGCAACATTTGTCAGATTTAACGTGACCTCTGGAGTAAATAACCAAGCCCACATCCAGACTTCTATCCAAATAGATATAAAGACAGATAATTTTGTTGTTTGAACATATACAGATACAGATAATGATGTCTCTGTGCACCTCTACCATCAATAATATGATCCCTTTTCACTGCTGCCATTACCACGTTGCTGTGTGGAAAAAGCTAAAAAGCTTTGCAAGAAAAGCAAAAACAGACAAAGACAAAAAAAAAAAAGTAAATCCTTCGTATCAGTAAAGAAAGTGAGAGACATTATCAGAGCAGCATTTCTACTTTTCTGTATTCTGTACACTGTAAAAACTGCTGTGTGTATTTTTATCATCAAACAGAAGGCCTCATGTACAATCAGATGACTGACAGCTCAGCCCTCTGTGGGGCTAACAGGCATGTTGTCAGAGGTCAGCCCTGTCGCCGCCATGCACGTGTTCCTCTATAGAAGCCTGCACCGGGGGTTCAACCCCGACAAACATGTGATCTTAACCTCCTTGACAGGAGGAGTGTGCTAGCATGCCCGGCGCGACGCTCTGTGTACAAAGGGATCAATGTGCCGGCTGCCATTTCTCTGACTACACAGAGACGATGTAAGGTAAGGGGGGAGAAAGACTGGGAGATTGGGGAGAGGAAGAGTAAAGAAGGCAGACAGAGTGAGCGCAGGTACACATGTATAAGATCAATTGTGCGTGTTGTTGTGGGCAACCAGGTGTCCTACACCATTTGTGCTATTTGTCGCCAACCTCATGGGACAATTCCAGGACAGAAGCACCCAACCAAGCACTAACCTACATACACACTGGAAACATACACTTACATGTGAGCGCAAACACACAAATGCACTCCTGCTGCATTGTTTCCATTAGACACTCCTGCAGCTTTTACTCACCTTGTGACGCTGCCTTTGAATGGTGTCTGTTAACTTGGTATCGTAGGTGGCAGAGTGTTTGGGAGGGGGTCAAAGGTCAAGATAAGGCAATGGTGAGGACCTATATTCTCCGTGTTGCAACTGACTCTCCCCAAGTCTCGCTCCTTTTCACTCTGCGCTCCAATGACAACTGAGCAACCTTAGTACCTCGGTCAACTTTCTCCTTTCATGTTTCCAAATTCCAAACAGGCAAAAGTTGTCCAAGGCACCAAGTTTGCTCAACTGTAACTGGAGAACAGAGCAAAAAGGAGAGGGTCTTAGAAAGAATCCCATACCTTTCACTCTGTACTCAGGAACCTCGGCCAATTTTCTCCTTTCCTATTTTTGACAACTGCACTAAGATATGCTATGTGCTTGACTCATCAATGTTGAAAAGAAAAAGAAGATTTTAGCAAAAGTTAAGTAGGCAGTTAATAAACATCAATCATTAGCTAGCTAGTTACCAAGAGTTTGCTAGCATTGGCTAACATAAGATGACCATATATGTTGCTTGTACAGGTCCCCCAGCAACATCCTTTAACCATTTTCAAAATTTGGTTTTCTTTTCAACATGGACAAGCCTGGCAAAGAACAATAACAGGAGAGGTGACAGGTACCAAGACTGCTCAACTGTTATTGGAGCACAAAGCAAAAAGGGTGGGACCTATGAGGGGTCAATTGCACAAACTTCATTTCTGTATTACAGTTCACTGTGTGGGAACAGGTCCATGTTTGCAAACCTCAGTGTGCAAAGAGGACACAGATAATAGCAACTCTAATAATATAATGTATTCTAATAGCAAGTGAAAAACAAGAAACAGAAAAAAAAACATTGGGAAGTTTTTGTTCAACCGATTCTGTATATTTCTGACTTTAATTTCAGCAGTTTTGCCTAATGTTTTTTTTTTTTAAATAAAACAGTGTGAGAATGAGATATGACACATTGAAAATTCATCTACCTGAGAAGAGAAGAGGGGGTGTTTTGATGTCCAAGTCCACCAATCCCAAACAGGAACACGGAAAAGAGAAGACAGGAAAAAAAATATCAATAAATGGCAATAAAAAGGCAATATTTAAGGAAGAAATGTAGTAAAACACTTGACATGTTAACTGGACTACTAAAGTCTGCACCAAAAAAGAACAACAGAGTCTCTTCTAGCAATAAATGACTTGATCTTGTATTAATTCCATTTGAACATCACCATTGATTCAAAGAGACATTTATTTGTTTTAGTCATGATGTCTGTTTTATCCCCGGTTATTCAACAAATTGCTTATTTAAAAAGAATAAATAATCAATCAATCAGATGTCTGCAGGCTAAACTGCCTTGACAAGCTAATTTGGTTGGTCATCACAGGACCTGACCACACAACCATATTTGCTCCACAGTGGCCATGGTTATGAGAGTGACCACTATGTACGGAGCAGCCATAATTAAAACATGCTGTGCTTTAAGTCCACCGCAAAATGAAGCAAATTAAGCGTCGGAAAATGAATTACCATGAAACTCCAATGAGAGGGATGATGGATGACAGCTGTCTGCCACTCCTGACAGTTTTTACATTTGACTTTCTAATTAATGTGGGGATTTAATGTGTTTGTTAATTCTGTCAATAGCAATTATGTCTCTTTTGGCTGGCTTTGCCACACGCATGTACCCGATTTTATGCTAATGTGCTGTTCTGTATGTGTTGGAGCCATGACTGCCAAACGAGCCCGGCCAGCAAATGGGCTTTGGCTCCCCATGGAGAAAGTGCGATGCTGAATATACATAGCACAGCATATGAATTCAAGACAGCTCCACACTGTTGTGTGCTTAAGGAAATTGGCAAGCGACTTGGGGAAGTGAATCGAAATGGTTTGTTGGGTGAATGTTGGGAAAGGATCATGTTTACAGAACAATGCAGTTTAACTGATGGTGATATTAAATGGAGAGAGAAGAAACATAAATGCTGCAGCAGCAGTAGGCACAATTCTTAGACAGTACAACCACTGAGGGTTTATTCGTAGACTACCAATCGCTTCCACCGGGGTTGTTTCATTTAGTCAATTTCCATCAGACCATTAGAGCTGGGGCTGGTAACGCTGAAAAACCAGCAAGGATTTTGAAAGTACCTAACCGAAAAAATCCCACTCCCATCCTTCAGGCCTCTCTTCAAAACACATGAACGCGCTTTGCCCAACTTCAAACTGGATCACACAAGTTTTGTCATGTTTTATCTTGTTTTAGTGTTTGTTTCATAGGCTAACTTGATGAACTTGGCATTAGCATCTGAGGTAGCTACCGCAGGCTGGGGTGATGTTGGACCAATGTTGTAATATTGAGGGACAGTCGAGAGAAATTGTGTTAACATTAAGACTCATTTGAAGCCAAGTAGATTAGAGTAGTGTGTCAGATGCTGGCAACTGTTTTTTTTTCTTTCATGTTACTGTTTATGAAAGTTTACTGCACCGTGAGCTGCATTAGCTAAGCTGTGCTATACAGAAGCCGGTCGATTCTGCTCTGCCGGGGGTTGTGTATTTGTGTTGCTGCTGTATGTAACTACAATTATCAATCAGCGGCTAGCTTATTCAGGCCACAATGCTGTCCACTGGGCAGTGAGGTGAGATCCATAGATGATGTTAGCTTTAGTATTACTGCATTAAATGACTTCATTTATCATCAGTGAAATGAATTGCAAAAACAAACACAAGAATAGCACTAATATCATGTTGTTGAGCCAACCCAAATAATCACAGTGGAATTTCCATCACTGTGACAGGTCTACTCAGCTGTCAAGCTAGCATGTTAGTATTTGGATATTTTGGCTGCATCATTCTTGTGCAACTAGTTCACTATAACTTTAGCAATATGCGGTATATTGCTAAAGTTATAGTGAGTTAGCTAGTGAGCTAGCTAGCAGATACCGTATCTCCATAATCTTGTGGAAAGACTGGCAACGTACAATGACTGCACGGGCAATGTGTGCACAGGTAAGCAGCCATCCGATCCTTTCAGTTGGGGCGAACACAATGATTGCAAGGGTTAACTACAGTCCTGCAACAGCCCCAAACACCAGGGTTTTTACTTTTTTTGTCATAGCATTTGATTTACTGATTGCTGTTGGGGTGTAAGGAGAATTTCGACAAATATAACAACAAATGCCTCTGACATACCTTCCCTAGCTTTAAAGCTTTTTGACAGAAATTTGGATCTCGCTTGGTTCATTTGCATTTTCATTTAGCTCTTTCTTGACTTTGTTTGAATGTACAGTCTAAATAAAAAAAAGTTTCTTGTGAGCACCAAGTCCTTGGGTAAACTTTTGTAATAAGGTTGCAGTCTTGGTACTTTTTGGAAGGGGACAAAGACAAACCCTGCCGAGTCAGCACTCAGCGTCCAAGGACAGAGGGGCCGTGGTTGAAGAAGAAGTGAGGAAGATAGATTTAACTTGCTGCGGGACAAGTCCCTTGCTACCACCCACTCCTCCTCTCCTCTTTCACCTGGTCCACCACTCTCTGGTGCGATATCAATCCCTCGTCTGCCCTCTGCCTTCCCTCCTTTCGCTCCTGTACCCCCGCCCGCCACCTCCAACACACACATAAACACACAGAGGACATCAATCACAGAGCTGCTGTTACTTTAAGTGACTCACTTGTGACACTCTCAGGTATGGCTACTGTTTCTCTTCACTGGGGCTCCTGGAGGAAATGTGTGTGTAAGGGAGTGTAAGTGAAAGACAAACAGCACTGATGAGGTTGTCGCCATTCATTCCACTTTTTCAATTTAGCCGGAGGGGCTTCCTATGAATTGACCCTTTAAAGCACACAAATTAGAATCTAGTGTGTGGATCCAGACAAATGAGGGAGCCAGACAAAGAAAGAAAGATGGAGAAAATTACAGTGGTAGTTACTTTTTTCATTTCAAGTTTTGGGTTCCTGGGAGGGACGAATGAGTACACCATTACCTCTTTCTGTATCTGTATTTATTCAACCAACAAAATGATTTGTATTTGTATCTGTATTTGGGCTGCATGGGCTTAAACCGGACATGGGCAGGACTAACCGAAAGTTGCACTTCTTCAGCCTGAAACTGATCAGAAGTTGTTTTATTTATTTATAAGAACATTATTTACAGAATACACTTAATTAGCTCAACTTCAGATAAACGTTTTTGATCACAGGAGATCACAAGCTTTCTATAAACTTGACTGAACAAATTTCAGTGAATCAATGAACGCTGCACATGCAGTATTAGCTACCGATGAAGATTTTCCTTCATCACGAGTACAGATATTGACATATTTTAATTTGATGATACTCCAGATACTTTTTGAGCACTTTTGAGTACTGGGTCAACCTCTGTTGCTAGGTTCCAAAGGGAAGGTTTATTGACAAATTATAGTATTAACACTTAAAACGGCAGATAGCATGTTTGAGAATGAAAAACAAAACGTTTTATTAATGACTAATTACAGTTTACTCGATTAGTTTTGCTCAATTCCTGGACGTGCATGGGATCACAAGTATGATATTTGATTCCATAGACGCTCAACAATTAAGCCAAGATAGCCTAATATTGTTGTCATACATAACTTCAGACTATAACTGTACATCAGATACATAAAAAAGATCCGTTCAAAGGCATGTATTAGCGTCTGATTCTCAGAAAGTGGGGAAAAAATGTAAAATTCCCTTAATACTGTATCTCTCTAACCCTCTCACACACATTTGTGAACTAATGTAATAACTAATTGAGCAAGTAATGGAATATTTTTTCACTACCATTCACTGATCTTCCCCTAAAGCTGTTTGACACCCCCCTGGGGTTACCCACCTCCTACTTTGAAAACCTCTCATTTATTACAATTCGGGTTTTATTTAGGCAAAATCCCTAAAATTTGGTCTAACAGTGCAAAAATCAATAGCAGTCGGGGGATCTGATGGGTTGTAAACAAGATGACAGATTTTTCCACATTTACTATCACTTTAATTGGAGGTAAAACTGAAAGTGAGTGCACATGATACTGCTCATAAACCTTTTTCACAGCAGCCATATTGATATGAAGTAGTGAAGTAAACACAGGCGTTACCAATGATACTGATTAAGGTCCCATTTAATTCAGTGTAGAAAAGTCTTTCCAGTGAGGCAACATGCTAAATATCAGCACTGTGGCTCTCTGAGAACCTTAATTAGTATCAATGGTAACACCTGTGTTTACCAGACTATTTTATGTCAAAATGGCTGCTGTGAAAAATGTTTATAACCTCTATAAAAACCACAGAAATTATGTTAGTTCAAAGTTGATCTTTACAATATAAGGTTTAGGTGGTAATTCTGTGGTAGTAGTCTGTGGCCTCAACTTTCTCTCCCAGATAAATTCAAATGATATCTGTATATGTGTGATCGTCTGGCTGTTTGTGCTTGTTTGCCTATAGCTACAGTATTTTCTGACAATATACCACAGTCAAAGAAAAATTCCATCCATAGAACCAAATGGCTCCAGTGAGGAAAATAAAACTTTTAGTAGTAGTAGTAGTAGTTTTTCGCATTTCCTCATTTGTTGATTTAACCGCAAGCATGGTCCCAATATAGTTTTTCTTAGATTCTTGGGGATAAATGTTCAACGATCATAGGATTGTTGATTCTTTCCTGCACTTGAGAACATTAACGCTTACTCAGACAAGTGTTTTTTTATAGCCGTGATCCTGTATTCATAATCATATCTTAAACAGGCTTCTCCCTCAGAAATATCGTGAGAAAGACAAAGAGACAGAGACAAACCGACAGGAAAGCATTTTGGGGAGCTGTTTTTAGCTAAAGAGGTCCCAGGTTGGTATGGGAGACGAGGTTTTGGAGTCGAAGAAGCGAGAGGGAAAAGCAAGCAGTACCTTGCAGACACAGTACATTACTTTTTCATCAGCACATGCACTCCCCTAAGCTTTGGTCCATGGGGGTGTGCGCATTGAATCACAAGCGTGGCCCCGGTTCCCCTGCACTCTCATATATTGCATACTGTAGGAATGGAGGGCATGGTAAACTCATATAAGCCACAAACCCACACAAGATGCTGTCAAAAACTGCCGACAAATACAAATAAACTGTGGCAGAGAGATGTGCATACATCGCATAAATCACACACAATAACACAAGAAGCATGGGACTGGAAAACAGACTCATATGGCACGGGAGTACACATAAACAGAGTAAAAGTAGCATTTTACAATACAACAATCTTCATCACTTCATAACCGCAGTACCGCAATACAATGGTCATGTGATGCCACAGGGTTGAGCTCATCACCGCAGATTTTACTTTGAAGGGTCAACTCATGTTGAGATCTATTCATACACTTAAGGACCAGCACTGTCATGCACAAGTCAGGAAGACAGCCTCTGGTTGGTCGGCAGACTTAACCCAAGGCATCTTGCAAATGGGCCGCCAACAACATGCTAACAACAATAACAACTGTTTTCAAGACTGAAAAATGGATAAATAACTACAGAAGACATGCAGCGTTGGATTTATTTGACTGTGTCTCCAAATATCGACACTGCAGTTCAAGGCTGGATTACAGAGCTTCTGAAAGGGATGCAGTCACACCTTTGCTAGCGTTGTACCTTTAGTTGGCTTGACTTTGTTAAGGTACAATGCTAGCTTTCCTGCCTTTCCTGCTCAGCTTACATGAAGGCTAACCCATAGATGGATTATAAACAAGTAAATACAGTCCACAAAGATGTCACCCATTCAGTCCAATGACAATTGCTTGCTTAGCGCATAAGCCAAAAAAGAAACTTCCAGGTTTATTTCCTGGATATGTTGCTCACCGAATATGTGCAGTATAGTTTCCCCCCTTGCACAGATTTTTAAATATTTCTTCTTGGCTTAAAGTTTTCGTAATATAATCCCAGCTGCTTGCTCTCCTTCATCGTACGCTTATGCACTGCCGTATTCCTCACTGAAGCGACACTACTCTTATGATAGTATACTTAAAGTAAAAAAAAAAAGTATTATTGGGGTAGATGTGGTAAACTGCCATCCCATGGGATTATGTTGATTTGTGACTGTGGTAAAAAAAACAAAAACAAAAAAAACAATCCATACCATCACAGCCCAAATAAGACTAATAAGACTTAATGAGGAGGCAAGTAAAAGTGTGACCAAACAAAACAGAGGTTGTGGTGGGGTTTATAAGCCTAGTGATGGGGGGGAAGGAGCTGCCTCGGGTGCTGCAGGACATCACCGCCATGTCACATTTACAACTTCACATCAAAACCCTCTTTGTGTCCTTGCCAAAGTTATCAGTGTGTAATTACCACTTACTCGCTCTTTATTACATATCTGGCTTTACCCGATAAGGCCCGAGAGGCCGTCTCCCCATGTGTGACATCAAAGTGTAGCTGTTTAAATCTACAATAATAACCTCATATAGCAGGTATGATTATGGGAGGTAATTTGTCGTACTTATTTTTGCTGGTTTCCTATTGCCTGAAGAAATGCTTCTAGGGTAGATATGAGAATGTCCATTATTGCTACTTAAGAGAGTTGAGAAAAAGGAGCCTGTGGAAGGAGCTGGGGAAGCAGCGGAGGAGGAGAAGTCAATCAAGACAGGAAGGATGTTCATTCTCTGTCTCTTCTTCTTTAGTGGGCCATAAAAGCTAACGGGCCCGGAACAGCGCTCACCTCGGAATCGCCCGATTGCTTTTTTTTCCCCCTTTTCCCCCCCTCCTGCTTCCCTGTCTCTCCGCTCCTCCGACAAATCGGCAGCCTGGACGGAGGTGAGGGTCATAAATAAGGAAAACGGTAGTCATTGTCACGTGCACGTGCTTGCATGCACGCACACTCTCACAATCTCTCGCGCATGCACAGCTCCAGGCGCTTTTGCTCTTTCTGTCGAGCACGGCTGCAACGGAGGACCTCCCCAGAAACGGCCATCGTTCATTTTTTTTTTTTTTTTCCATCGTGTTACCTCAGGTGGAGAGAAGGGGAAACGTGAGCAAAACTTCTAAAAATACAGTCCTACAGAGGAGTTGGTGCCACTGCAGAGGTTAAACAATCCGAGAGCTGCAGGCAATCATTCAATTTAAAACGCACCAGGAGCCCTTGGGGCGCGAGGGGAGCAGGACGCATAAAGAAATTTAACAACTCAATGTTTTACGGCCCACGAAAATGAGATCTGAGTACGGGAGCGGGGTGGGGGCGCTGAGAGCTCGCTGTGTGGTCCGTACACAGGTGCACGACACCGCCAGAGACAAAGAAAAAAAGTGGTCAGCCGCTGGGTGTTGAGTTGAGCTCATGACCCTTTCCCCAGGACTGAAGTACAGAGTGAGCTGGCAGCGTAGGAGGGAGAGGGGACAGCAAATCAAGTCCGGAGGTGTTGCCTCCTTTCTCTCTTTCACCCTCACTGTCTCTCCTGTGTCTGTCACATTCACATGCGTTTGCTGCTTTATTTCCCCTTGTGTAGTGTCGGGAAGTAACTAAGTACATTTACTCAAGTACTGCACAATTTTGACATACTTGCAATTTACTCAAGAACTGCTACTTTAAACTTTAACTTCCCTACATTTATTTTGCACTGATAGTTAGTAGTTACATTTAACATTAATAAAAACATATGGTTTACTTATATGACCACTCTCAAATAGAAATAAGGGTTCCAAGGAGGTCATTCCGAAAGGTTCTAAGGTTCTAACCAGAATCATTTGCCCTTTTTGTAGAGAAAGAGTTCTTCAAGGATTGCTGAAATCCTCGAAGAACTCTTTCGTCGAGGGTTCTTTCTACCATAATATAAAGGGGTTCTCAGTCGAACCTCCTGAGTGGGTTCTAGATAAAACCCTTAGATTATAAAAGGGTTGTCTGTAGCTGGGTTCTTGTTAGCGCCCTTAGAAGGTGGACATATTCTGGATAGAACCCACAAAAGATCAAGGTGGATCCATTATACCATAGAAGGGTCCTGCTTTAGAACCTCTCAAACCTCACACATTCTTTCTACCATGTTTTGTGTCTTTTGCTTTGTGTTTTAATTGTATTTTAATATAGTTTAACTTTGTTTTGCTTTTGTTCAGCCTGACCGTTTGGCTTCCTGTTGTTAGACGGCCTCCTGGGTCTCCTGCTCTTGTATTGTCTGTCAAAGCACTATTTAAAAAGCCCTGTTTTTAAAGGTGCTATATAAATGTTGCTTTTGTTGCCTGTTGGTTGTTATTGAGCTAAGATCTACAACATTAAAATGACCTTACAGATAATCTTCACTGTAATAATAATATCACTGTGAACAGAGCCATTCTAATTTGGCAATCTACACCTGGCCTAGGGACTACATAATTAGCTATTCAGCTACAAACTGGCACATTTACAGCAATGTTCATCAGTGTGCACTGTCCCTGAATAAATAAACTTAAACTTACTTTTGATACTTTAAGTACATTTTGCTGATAATACGTCTGTACTTTTACTTAACGTGTTGAATTTAGCACCTTTGCTTGTTACAGAGTATTTTTAGACTAAAGTATTTCTACTTTTACTAAATTAAAAGATCCTAGTGCTTCTTTTACCACTACCCTCATGTTTAATTCATTAAAATGTTTGTGTTATTTTAGGAGGCTATTTTGGGTCACTGACTATGCATAGATAGCAACAGAAAAATGTATGTGCTACTAGTCTGGAGCACTTTAATAAAACATTTTGTCACTTTTCACCCGAAATGACAGAAAGCACTGCTGATGGGAATTGGTCCTCGCTTCAACCCGAAACGAATCAAGAAAAAGAACAATCAGAAAAGTCAAAGCAATAAGACGAGACAGCTAGTGACAGACAATAAAAACAGACATTCAGGAAGGAGAAAATAGACAGAGACAGGCTGATAAAGGCAAAGCTGAAGAAAAAGGACAATGATACATACAGACAAAGACAGGCATGACAAGTTGAGGCCCGGACAGACAGATGGACAGACAGGCAGGCAGGAAGGCAGACAGTTTAGACAAGCCTAGGGAGGACACGGTGCAGCTAACCAGCGAGAGCTGGAAACAGCACTGTGTCACAAGCGATGAAGGCAAGCACACAAGACGGACTGTATTTTTAAAGACTTGAGGACAGTCAGTAGGTAGTGTGGGGTAGGACGGGTTCAGGCCAAAGGAAACAGAAAGCTGGAGGGAGAGGGCAGGTTTTGCACCGTACAAAATATTTCTATTAAAGTTTTACTGTTTCTTTCTTTCAGTCAGGCAGAGTTTTGAGGCACTTTAATTCTATGTGACTTTTATGAATTTCACAGGTAAATATTGCTCTTTATACTGCACTGCATTTATGTAACAACTAAAGTTACCAGTTCCTCTAGATTTATATTTTAAATACAAAAATATATATTCATATACCAAACAACAAGGTGTAAAATCAAGCTGTTCGACTTGTTTAAAAAGTTTTTTATCTTTGTACTTTTCAGTTGTAGAGGAAGTACTCAAATTTTTTTTACTGAAGTACCAGTATTACAATATAAAACACCTTCCTCAAATACAGAAGTATTATCAGAAAAATGTCATTTATAGCAACAGCAGTGAGAGTATACATTATTGTGGAATAACACAATAATAATAATCACAAAATGATCATGTATATTATTGTTTGATATTAACTGAGGTATTGTTATGTAAGCAGCTGGTCGGAATGAAGCAAATGGAGGAAAATGCAACTAAACTATTACTTTCATTACACATTAATCTACTGATTATTTTCTCAATTAATTAATTAGTCTATAAAGTGTTATAAAATATGCAGCCTGTTCTCTCTCCAACACGTCAAATGCAGCAGCTTGGTCGGTGTCCATATGCTTCAGATTATAACGCTGTGGTGTCATTTTTGGAGGTGGCCCCTCCAGCGTTACATTTTGATGTGAAGTCAGGTGATGTAGCATAAGGAGTGAGAAAGTACACATCCAGTATGGAGGAGGTGGGGTGGATTTACGAGTCAGAAAAACTCATGAATTTCACCCAGGAGACTGGGGTATGTGTCCCATTTAAAACCAGTCAGTCTTGACTTCTATTTAAGATGTTATGCAAATTAAGTTACATAATGTACTAGAGGTGCAGTAGTCTGTATCCGTCTCCATGTCTATTCAACAAACAAAATTATCCATACCTGTATTTAGACCGAAGACCAGAAACCGGCATGGCTTATATCAGAGAACCCATTAAATCAGACAAATGTTGTGTTTTCTAACCTAATATTCATTGGCAGTGCAGTTGTTGTCCCTTCAAAGCATCACGTTGATTTAATATTGGCATAGAAAACATTTCTAATAGTTAAAACTGACAGTGTTACAACAAACCCAGTGTTCATACTCCCCAGTGTCCTATATTAATTATTTAATTAATTTCTCCTTCTGAACAAAGCTTACAAAATAACATAATTAGCTTTCCCCAATAATCTTTTCCTAAATCTAACCAAGTAGTTCTGTTTCCTTCCTACCCAGACATTTCATGTTTATTTATGCTCACTTGACCGTGGAGCCTGTATGTGCGATGCATGTGCCTACAGCGCCATAGTTTGAAGCGTAAGGCTACTGACCACTGACAAGTTGGGAGTGAGAACATGTCAAATCAGAGCCCAAGGTGACGTGATCTCGTTGCTTATTTTGTCCGACCAACAGCTCCAAACCCAAAGATATTCTCACAGTGAATATCATGGTCAAATATTCATCATAATAAACTCTTCCTAAGTACATCGCTTTGTCCGTTTTCACCTTATGCATCATTTACTTTAGCTCTTTTTTGCCTGTGGCACCCCTCTTGTATGTAAACCTTCAGTGTTCTCTCCTTACTATATTACTGTTTCCTTCTGTGCTAACAAATTATCTGCCAATTCCTTTTCACTGACTCAATTCCTAAATATTTTAGCTCCCTCTTTTCGTTGTGTCTCAATTCATCTTCATCAATCCTTCCTCGTCCCCACGTCTCTCATTTTTTATACGCCACTACCTCCAATTCTTTATTCCGTTTTATTAGCGTTTGTCTCCACTGTACTCCATGCATCCCTCTTCCTTCAACTTCCCTCCTGTCTCCCCTCTCTTTGCTCTCCATGCATCCATCCTTCTTCCACACCTCCTTCTCCCTTTCTCTATCCTCTCCCCTGGCAGTGCCCCCCTGGCAGAGGGCCTGAGTGTGGGCCTGTTTCCTCAGCAGGCAGCCGGCCGCCGCATGCCCGCATTGTGAGCAGGGGAAATATGCTCCATTGTGTCTGTGCGGCGCTAACCCCTCGATGTGGAAGTGGTCTGAATGCAGGCTCGTTAACCAATCAATAGAGCAGACGTGTCTAAAACCTTGTCCTTGAAACCCCTCTCTGCTTTTGTTCCATGCATGACAAATGAGCTAAGTGGAAGAAAACATCCTGTGTTTTTTTTTCCAGTGCAGATTTTGCCTCGTTATACAGATTTTTTCTGTAATCACTTCCCTCACGCTAAAAGCAATTTGACAAACCTGATTAGAACATTTGAAAGAATCAAACAGCACCGATTCTCTTTCTTTCTTTCCTCTGGATGGATCGTAGAATGTAATATATGGTTAAATGAGAGCCACACATCTACTAAAGTGGAACATGTGCTTGATTGGCAAGTAGGGAGAGTTATGGCTGCACGAGAAGGGAAATGAGTCATCCCCAAACAGATGAATGGATTTACAAGTAGCCTAATAGAGTCCTCTGATGTGTGCATCAGGTAAATTATCCCTTTTAACCTATAAAAGGATGTCAGCTACATTCTAATTCATTTCTGAACATGGTGTCACAAGTGGAAGAGGATCATTTTAATGTTAATTGCAATAGTTAAACGAGCTGTTTTGAGGTGCTTTAACTTAAAGTATAGTACACTTTATGACACCCGATGTCTTCGAGCTGCTGGATGGGAGCCACTTGGCAGCATTCTCTCCTCCTTTCCAGACACAACCAGACACAATCTTACAGAACCATTAATTCGGACGTGCCAAGGGCACTTTGTCAAGTCTGAACTGTATATATAGAACCATTAGCAAACAACAATAATGTTACAAGTAATGCAGCCATTCACCACAGACCTCTTTAAGGCCAGTAAAATAGATATGACATCATATTTTCCATGTTCACTAACCAATAACCCAATGCTATTATTACTGCTTTATCTGTTTTCCTGTTTATTTTGTTCTACTTTAAAATGTACTAACATCACTGTCGGGTGGTTTAGTTCAAAAAAGTAATGAATTACTAATTAAATACATTATTTTACTAATTATTTAAAACAAAAGTCATTATTTGCAGTCATCATTACTTTTCTATTTTTAATGAGCACTCATCCATCAAAGGTGCACTTAAAACCACTCAGGCAAACTGATCATGGGGAGGAAAGTTGACAATAAAGCGTCAGCATCAACTAAAATAAGATAAATTTTCATTTCTGATGACTTTTAGGATTACTACGGTGCCGGTCACAAGCTAACAGAAATACAAGATTGAGCAAAATGATGTACAAAGTATTAATAAATACATCATGTTTACATGTGAAGAATGCATGCATCATCCAAAAGCGGAAGAAAACAGGACAAAATTGAGTTTTAAGGATGATAGCAATGTGACAGGCTGTGATTGTTTAAAATGTGAAAAGTGTTAATCGGTGCTCGGCTGCAGTATAATTAATAAGAATGCAGTAGGATAAACTCAAGGCAAAAGTTGTTTTTTTCACTTATTTTGGATTCACTTCTGCCAAAAAGTGACAAGTGTGCATGCCTCCAAAACCTCCACGCCCATACGACCTATATTCTGTATTGAACACGTTTAGAAATAGAAAAATTAGACAATATCATTTAACAAGCAGCCATCCAACAGGTATTTACTGACCAACGGCTAACTAACAACAGCTAGCTAAATGTTAGCCACAGTGGCTGGATACAGCACTCCAGAAGTGCTGACCTCACGACCTTCTCTGTCATTTAGAGGTGAGGACGAGTTGTACTTTCTGTTATTCTACAATCCAACACAAGTACCAGAGCGCTTTCAGACCTAGTCGTTCCTAAATTGGAGGAGCTAGTCATCAGCTGTCAGACCTTGTTTTATATCCCGTTGGCTGCTATCATCCGTCCATGCTGATGTTCGCTACCAACATGAGTTTAGAGATGCCCGTATCCTGGCTTTAACAGAAACGGCTGGGAAAGAAAGATTTAGACTGAGAACAGGCCATAGATCATAGTTTTGGTACACCAGGGAGGCTGCGATCACCAGCAAGTGAAGGGATGGAGGTGGTGTGTGTCTCTTTATAAATGAACCATAGTGTAAAAGTGTTTTTGTAAGGAAAAAATTACACGTATTAAGGACATTAAGTGACTATCTATGTCCATATGCACAGGAATTCTGTCTTGTCTTTCACTGCGCAGGCCTTTGGGAGCAAATAAAATGACTGATTGGTTTCAAAAGCTACTAAAACTACCAATAGAAATAAATGTGTTGACTTTCTTGCAGAAAAACTATCTCTGATATGCAGGGTACCATAAAAGACATATCAGTAGTACAAGTCCGAGCCGAACAAAGAGTTAAAAGTGATTCTGTGCCAGTGTCCGATCTACCCCCTGGCATCAAATCAATCCAATCACTCCCAGAGACGTCTAGACAAACTCTAATCACTTACAATTCTGAGCAATCACTTTCATCCCATGATGCATTTCGCTGGTGATAAGACGGGTCTCTCTTTCAGGGTGACAGTGGCACGATCATCCAGGCAGCAATTACGGTAACACAACAGCTTTGTGACAGTGATTCAATGATCATGTGACAGTGAGTAGCCATACGCTGTCAATAATTATACAGTGTAGTTACACCACATATCAGCCTGTCGATATCAATATTATTCACTTGACACATACAGTTACACCACTTAAAAAACACATAAATAACTTTCTGAAATCGAGAGCTACTCTTAGAAATAAAGGTGCTAACTAGAACCATAAACGGTTCTTTGGTTTGTCCTTTCAGAAAGTTCTACCTACAATAGAACCCAGCATGAAGGGGTGTCCCTACAACCATCTGTGAAAGGTTTCACCCAGAATCCCCTATGAGAGGTTGTACAGAGAACCCATTTATGGTGTAATGGTTCCATCCAGAACCCTCTCTATCTTCCAAGAGTGCTAACAAGAACCACCAGAAGGTTCTACAAAGAAATGTTTTATGTTCCAAGGGTTTTATGGAGAACAAACTTGGGGGTTCTACCGAAAGTCGTTTCATATCCAAGGGGTTTAATCTAGAACCCACCAAGGGGGTTCTACTGAGAACCTTTTAATAGTCCAAGGGATTTATCCAGAACACACTGCGGGGGGTCCATAGAGTACCTTTTTATATTCCATGGGTTTTATCTATACCCAACCCAGGGGTTATACCAAGAACCCTTTTATATTCCAAAGGTTTTATCTAGAAACCACCCAGGGACTGAGAACCCTTCATATTATGGTTGAAGGAACCTTTGACAAACAAGTTCTTAAATTATTTCACAGTTTAGTTTAAGAATTATCTCTTCTAAAAAGGGTTCAATAGATGAAAGGGGTTCTTAATTGAACCCTTAGTCTTACAAAGAACCCACGACAAACACTATTTCACAAAAGGGTTCTTTAGAAGCAAATGGTTCTGGGTAGAACCTCAGCCCTTCAGGAAGAACCTTTTGGAACTCTTATTTCTAAGGGTATAAGACTGTGGTGCTGAGATAGAAATGGTTAAAGGGATAAGGAAGTATGAAGGGAGTGATTTTCTTTGTCTGTCAACGTTTTAACCCGGTCTAAACGCTGACAGCTTTACTCACTCATCTATGGATAAAAATAAAAATGAAAGAGACAGAGGAAGCAAGCAAGAAAAGACTAAAGTGGAAAGGAAGAAGGAGGCCCAAGCGGAAGAAAAAAAGCCAACTTCTACTCTGCTGTCTCAAGTGTTACCTGTGTTTCACCTTTAATCCTTCCCATCTTATTTTAGAGGAGGAACAAGGCTGGAGCCTGTTTACTGGGAGAATTCCTCTCCGACTGTGAGACGAAGGCTCCCAGGGCTCGGTATTTGTCAAAGAAACTTCTGCGCAGGCCTCAGCCCCAGCCCGGAAAAACCCTTTGTCAAGCAGCCAGCATTTTTCATTCCGCTGTTGTTGTGTCTCGGTCTCACCTAAGGCCATTAAACTCACAAAAGAATAAATTACATTAATTGCCAGTCTCGATGAGAACAGCTGGGCTGAGGTGCAGAACAACAACGATAAAACGAATTACAAGGAAATAAACCCGGGGTAAGAGAAGCAGCTCTCGTGACTTTCTTGAGGTGGGGAGTGTTTTCCAAAACAAAATGGCTGCTGCTTGATGCACTTCTTATTGCAGGATGGGTTTTTGCTTCAGTTCTGCATGAGGACAACTCATCCATGCTGCCCCATGCTCTTCAGAATAAGGGATCAAAAAGAGTTCCTCCTGAAGGAGTTCTACCCAGAACCTTTTGCTTCTGTAGAACACTTTATTAAAGAAAGGGTTTGTCAAGTGTTATCTTTAAGACTAAGACTAAAGAACTCTTTTCATGCATTTTTAGAAGAAAGAGCTCTTCAAGGATTGTTGAAATCATTGAAGAAATCTTTTCTCAAGAGTTCTTTGTACCATAATATAAAAGGGTTCTCTGTAGAACACCCCAAGTGTGTTCTAGATAAATCCCTTGGAATATAAAAGGGATCTTGATAGAACACCCTGCGTGGATTCTACATAAGACTCTTGGAACATAAAAAGGTTCTTGGTAAGACACCCTGTGTGGGTTCTCAACAAAACCCTAGGAATATACATGGCTCTTGGTAGAAAACACGGCATGGGTTATTGATGAGAAGATTCTTGGTAGAACCTCCTGGTGGGTTCTTGTTAGCACTTTTAGGTGGAAAGATTCAGGATAAACCCCCAGTGGATCCTGGGTGGAACCATTACACCATAGACGGGTTCTCTGTACAACCACTCACAGGGGGTTCTGCATGGAACCTTTCACAGATGGTTCAAGGTATAACCCTCTATATGTTCGGTTCTTGATAGAACTCTCATAAAGGCCTTTTCCACCACCATGGAACTGACTCCGTTCCAATTTAAGCACCTGATTTTGAACCATTCTGAGGATTTCCACTAAAGGCATCCACTGCGGTTCCCTTGGGAACTTGGAACGTGGTTCACTAGATAGCACAAAGGTACCAAGGATCTTGAACAGAACCGATTCAAGAACCAGAGCTAATTTGATGGAAAAGGGCCCTGAAAAGGGTTCCAAGTGGAGGTTTTAACAGGCACCAAAAAGGGTTCTCTTACGAGGACAAGCCAAAGAACCCTTTGGGCTAAAAACACTGAAGTGTCTGTTGAGGGACAGAAAATCCAGGGATTGTCCAGCTGTCTACCAGGTAATCCTTTATGTTGAGTTCAAGGTGGAACCCTCTGAAACCTTGAGAAAAGGTTCTCCCAGGAACCAAAAAGGGTTCTCCTATAAGTATAAGCTGAAGAAGCCTTTATGGTTCTTGTTAGCAGCTTTGTTTCTAAAAGTGCAGTTCGTCTTGACACCTTTCACCATCAGGGCCCAGGTGCATATCTAATGAAGGGCTGGTGAAGCACACACCTGTGTGCTGCAGGGAGGAGGCGGGAGGCCCAGCACCTTGACTAATACCCTCACCCCTGTTCCCCCCTTTTCCATCTGTCTCCATCCCTCCTTCCTTTTGTTCTGCCTGAACAAACCCTCTCCGTTTCCATATCCATCAGACTTCAGCTCGCCCTCTCATTTCTCCGATCTGCTCTCTCTTTCTTCAGCGCACGTCTCGCCAGCTCCGCGCTGTGTTTCCCGGGCGTTTGTACCTTTGGCTGAGGCTGCCCCGAGCACATGGCTGAGGCGTACCTCTGAGAAGAGCTCGTTAGAAGGTGTGAGCTTAACCCCTGATTGATTTCTGAACATGACACAGTGAGGGAGCCGAGGTGGAGCGCAAACACTTCTTCTGAGGACTCTGTGTGTGTGTGTGTGTGGGTGAGGTGCAGAGAGAAAGAGTTGAGGGTTAGCGGGATCAAGAACAAGAGAGTGAAAGAAAAAAAAAAGAGGGGGCGAGGAGACAGCCGGCAGAGACAGAAACTGACTATGCTCTCTTTTTCTTTTTATGTGCCTTTATATTTTGTTGTTGTTGTTTCGCTAGCGTTCAGGGCTGTGCAATGAACTGAGGAGTGGCTAACTCGCACCAATTTGTCAAGAGCTCTCTGACTGTTGTTTGGGCTGTGGGTGGGGGTGAGGAGGGCGCAGCCGCTGATGCCAGCCCTCCAATAGCGGAGTGATTACTGGGCACTGGGCCGTGCTGAGCCGGGCCGGGGCGTCAAAACATGCCGTTGCACTTCACTAGACACCGCTGTATAAAGATATGTGCTGAGACCTATACGCTCTGACAATGCTCTGCTAAATTTAGAGATATCACACGACATTAAGGGGTTACTTGATTATTTGCCTGAGGAAAGAGGACGTCGGGGCTTTGCTCGTGGCAGTATCTACAGAAACACGGCAAAATGGGGAAAAGAAAGTTATAATATCTCACTTTAAGATAACAAAATCTTGTCATTTCACATCAAGGATAAATAATTTTGTCAAGCATCATTTGCATGAGGTTATTAAATTTGTTTCAAGGTAACTGATCTCGATCTGTCTTCGTAGGAAATTCTAAGATAATCTATCTTTAATTTAGAGCTGATGAGAAATATGTCTGAGAAGTGGATAACATGGTTGTCATACTAATGTCCCGAGCATTTATTAAAAAGATGGCTTTGCTCTTTTCATGAATCAGACCAATCTAGTCAAGACAACAACTCTGCGAATGTCTTTATTTTGTTTAATTTGTGCAGTCACGTACATTCATCCATGAGCTGTATCAGCTGATCCTTCGGGGGGGTCATGGTGGAAGGCCGACACTGAGCATGAGATGAAGTTCACCCTAAAAGCCGCCAGTCAATCACAGGGCTGACATTGACACAGAAAATAATTCACACTCACATAGGCAACTGAGTCAGCAATTCACCTAACCTGCCTGTATTTGGGAAGAACATGCAAACTCCACACAGAAAGGTCCCAGAACAGAACACAACACCACCATGTCACTCCCTGCTTCTCACACAGCCTTCACTATAAAACTATATATCTAAATAACGGGTAATTTTAGAATTAAAATGTAGTTGGAAAGAAGGCAAATTGCTGTATGACAAAAATTATTGAAACAAGCTGATTAAGCCTTACTTTAAGACAAGGGTTGTCAAAGTTTTGATGACTTAGTCCCAGTTTAGGGAGCTTGTATCTGATTTGTGATTTGTGTCATAATGGTGTTTCAATGAACTCCAAATTCACCATGGTGGCTTTTTCATCTCATCTCTTCCACAACTGCTATGTCATCTACCGAAATTGCTAACTTGAGTACTGAGTAAAAGAGCTTGAAAGCTTACGACAAAATGACAAAACACTGAACAGTGAGTTATGATATTAATGACGCGTTCCATTTAACTCAAAGGTCGGAGGTCAGATCTGGGAATGACCGCATTCCAGTACAACAAGTCGGAAAAACTTTTTTGTGCTTGATGGCAACAAATTACGCAGTATTTTGCGCATACACAAAAACCATAGCAACATAGATAGTACTGTGTGTACAACTGATTTAATGAGACAGTTTTCTCTTGATGCACGAAGCAGCCATCTTATATGCTGACGTTGGGGTTGGTGAGGTTCCTCCGACTTTCCGAGACAGATATCCCACTTCATGGGGCTTTCTAGGGTGAAATTTCCAACTGGGAACTCAGATATTCTGACTTCCTAGTTCAAAGGGAAAGCACCATAAGAAAAGCTTCTACAACAGTGGGAAGTTTTTTTTAAAATTCTCTGTCTCTTTGATTGCGTCAGCTGATGACTTATTTCAAGATTTTCAAATCCTTCTGTGTATTCCAGTTTTGAGATATTAACTCCTTTATTCAACTACGTGAAAAATTATCAGTGTCGAGCACCTTTATCTAGAATTTCTGAAGTTTCATTGCTTACATCAAGTCTTCACAAGTTTAAAGGCTTAATAGTCCTTTGTCATGGCCTGAATTTTAAGATTCTTTTGCTTAGTACAGGCTGTCTTTACATTACAGAATATTGTTGCTATATTGTAAACGGGAGTTTTTTTGCAGTGTGGGCATGCAGAATGCATATGCATCATAAGCATGACACTTTACAGTAAATGCATCTTGCTTCATGTACTCAAGCTAATGGAAAATTGGACAGCATCATTTACACTCCGAGAACAACCCAGCTGTATCTTGTTAATGGTTGAATTAAAGCGAGCGACAATCTATATTTTCTGAAAAACCCTTTTACAAAATTGTGTTCATGCACATCTTTGAGTGCCACAGTGTGTAAGCAGTCTTGTTCTCTAGTCCCTGCGTGTGTGTGTGTGCACCCCCGCCCTTATAGCAACATGTAAACAACCTCGTGTGTATCAATTCCTCGTAGTAATTCTTAGTCTCTCTGCCGCAAGTCTGCATATGATTATTGATTCTATAAAGAGGGGCCCTTCAATGGCGTCAAGGCGTTTAGATTTGCATTTATATTCTCGCTGTGATGGCGTTCTTCTAATGCAATGAAACCTCTCACTTGCCCAGGGATGAGTGGAAAGAAGGGAGGGAGAGGGGGTTTTGATAAGGCCGCCGTCATTCATTTCAATTTCCTTATCGAGCCTAAGTACCTTCTATGAATTGGCCCTTTAAAGTACACAAATTAGAGCCATCAGTTATGCTAGCATGTGAAACAAGGAGAGGGGAAGCGGTGAGCGAACGCTAGCGAGGCAGAGAACACTGCGAGAGTCACGGGGAGAAAATGAGACGAACCGCAGAGAGCGAAAAGAGGAGAGAAAATAAAAACGAGAGCGAGAAAGACAGTGTTAATGAGTGTGTGAGACAGTGAGACCACTGTGTGGGCAGGACCTAAAGAACAAATGTCTCTAATGCTTCATTCCACGGGGAGCAGTCAGGGTACGCTTCTTATCATTTTATAATGATGATTACTCAGGGTCTGTGGAATGGGCACCCACTCAGGGGCCATAGCACAAAAAAAAAAAAAAGAGCAAAGTCAAGCAAACACGACGGGAAGTAAAATATATGCTGAAGAAAAATTACAGGACATTCAATTGCTGAGATTATGTGTTTGCTCCTAATAAGTGCGATAAAAGAACAGAAAAAAACTCATGCATTTAAATATGCTTCTTAGCCTGGTATAATCCCTAGTCTCTGCGTCATTGTGACTCTGGCAAGAGACGCACCCAAACAATACTTCTATACCAAGTACTGTTTGTTTGCTTTACATATGAATAGCCCACTTTATTTCTGGAAGTACACCAATCACTTTTGGTCCATTAAATTCTAATTAGCAGAGATAGAGCCTAAAGCCTCACTGAGAGAGATAATATTATAGAGGCTGGGAGAGAGCTGAGAAAGAAAAGACAGAGAGAGACAGAGGAGACTGTTGCGAGACTGACAGAGCCTAAACAATGCCTCATAATGGACAAGGCCTCAGAGCTGGCTCCAGAAGGAAATTAACCCTTTCAATTCTTAAGGCCCATTAACTCACACCTATTATTCGTAATGAACATTTTGAATTTATTCAGTTTTAGTGCTCAGGTCTTAGCTCCATAGCTTTGGCCATCATTCCTAGCGGTGATGACACTGTATTAACCAAGTTCATTTCTGAGATCCAGGTTGTAGGGCAATCATGAGCAATCACACTTATTTAATGGAGAAACAAAGGCAAAAGTTATGATATTACTCAAATTGTCTGTTGTAAATGTTTATCAGAACTCGCAGATCAACTTCCTGGTTCAACTTCTTATTACCGACATTTTTGATGCAAATTCAGTTTTACCTCCAACGATTATCTGGCTAAACTGGGGGAGGGCATTGAGCTAATCTGTTCTTACATATGTACAAATAGACTAACTGAATTAACAACTAAACACATGGATCTTTAATAGTTTTTAGTGCTTTTATTAATTAAATGTTTATAACAAATTTAAGCAAATATTTCTCCAAAAAAATCTGTAATACTGTATATGTTTTAATATGTACAATCTGCAATCTCAGCAAATTTCTGCCCCTTTTCTATAATAAGATAATGGAAAAAAAATTTAAAATTTAAAATGTAAGATTTTGTATTTTTCACTGTCAGATCACAATTCACTTATACACTGCTGTCATAAGTATGGATAGCTGCGCATGCGCGTTAAGATTACTTGTATTATTTTCAAAAAATAATGAGTCGACAACTTTGCTAACACAGCCAAGCACAGAATAAAAAAATAATAAAGCTGGTACCTAAAAGTACAAACAGCAACACAGAAGAGAAACTAAACTCCTCTAACTAAACCCACAGAGATTCAGTTAGAAGCTGCAAAAGTACTAAGAGCTGAACACACAGACACTTTTAAAAATGGCTCCCCCGCACAGAGCTGAGTACAGTGTCGCATCACACATAGTCCACCTTGTGACTTGGCACAGCTCGGTGTGTTATAACTGGTAATGGAACTGCAAAGCAGCGTGACACAGTTTGACTTAGCGTGGCCAGAAGTGACAATGGAAAAGCCCCTTAGGTGTCTCTTGGACCACATTTTTCCACGACAACACACACACGCACAGACACACAAGCTGAAAACAATTCCAGCCACGCACTGTCACAGCTGGTAACAAGTCAATTCCTGCTTGACTGCATCACATCAGCACTGTTGTTAGAGTTTTGTGGTTTCAGAAAAGTTCATCCATAAGTAATCTGACTGTTGTTGGAGTGTGAGTGAATCACCCATCGATCTGACGCAGACCATAAAGCAGCCTCAGACTTGGGTAACCCGGGCTTCTGGGGGTTGGTACAGCGTGTGCCAAATAGCGGGCCTGATTAATGCACCGATAATCTGGTCCATAAATAGACACGCCAGTCTCTGTTTTGTATTTTATGTATCTGCCTTTACTGCAGCAATAACCGTTGGAGGGCTGTATTTCATGGCTGTTCAGCCGCCAAACTTCTTTCACTTACACTCTGTCTCTCTTCCTCTCTGGCCCACAACTCCTCTTTGATGAAGAGTGAAAGAGCATGTTGTCTAAAACTTTTTGGCAAGTGGTGAGAATACAAAAAAGACTGAGAGGAAGAGGCAGCTTTCACAATACATCAAGCTCTCTCTTCAACAACACCTACAGTTCGCCGATACCTATGGGTCTTTTTCATCGTGAGTCACTGATAAACACAGAAAAAGGCAGCCGGATTAGAGGCGAAGGCTGGAAAAGAGCCCACCCCCATTCAAGAGAAGAAGCCTTGCCAGCCAATAACATGGGTCACCGGTTCCCAGGCCAAACTGTATCGTGATGGAGCGCTGGGATGCCAGGGCTCAACCAAGAGCGAAGGTGACAAAGGAGGAAAAGCTTTTACCACATCAGTAGCAGAAACATTTGTTACTCACTACAAAGGGAACATGGCAGAACTCCCTAGTCCCAATCCCCATCTGACTGGAGATATAGCTCCGGGGTAGTCATGCTCTATCAGACCTCGCCTGAACCAGATTTGTCTCCCACATTAGCATTCTCATGTGAATAAATAACAGTGATAATCGTACCACTGTTCTGCATGCTTAATGGGAGATGGTGGGCTGCCAGGTCACGAGGCACCAAACCCTGAAAAGTATGTTCAATGAACAAAAGCTGGAAGACACATATTTGAAAACTTACATATTAATTGAGAACGAAAAAATAAACTCCAAGGGGCCAAGAGCTGGCACTTTTTACTCATCGAGGTCTCCAAACAAATAGTTATCATATACCGTTTTCTGTTTTGTTTAAGCTTCACAGCAAAACACAGCAATAAACGATGCCCTTTATCCTCATATTAGAGAGCACAATACTCTTCAATCCCACCCATTTGCACAGCTTATGAATATTCTAATTTAAAGCATGAAAACATCCTTTTAGTGGCCGTTGGCAGTTCGGCTATGATTGTGTGCCAGCAGAAATACAGCTAAACAACAGCGGCAACCTCTGCATGATCTCCCAACTTGACCGCTGTTTTAATTACAAAATTATAATTACGATGAGTTGGATAAATGTGTCTACTGGGCCTGCAACCCGCCACAAAAACAATGAGCTTTGATATTCGCAATTTTATTTTGTAAGGGCAGAGGAAAGGGTTTGAAATAGGGCCCCGAAGCGATAGTTAATTTACTGTATCCTGAGATGTTGCCTTAATTTATTGATACCGGTTTGTTTTCGATTTGAGGTGAAGTGCTCCGGAGAGTGCTGCTGCAAAAGAGTGGGGAAAAAATTTCAATTATGTTCCGGGAAAAAAGGCAGCGACAGGAGCCTTTCAGTGCACAAAGCTGCCCTGTGACTTGATGAATGGCCAGCCTTTAATGTTATGGGGGATTAAAGATAACTTCTGAACGATCAGCGGGCCAACATATAGGCAGCTCCTCTTTCACCGGCATAATAAGTTCTCAGCTGCCACTGGTTTAATTACCTCCTTTTAAAACTCAATCCACGTGGACCCCTCTTTAAAAAAAATAAAGATGGCAGGAGGATTAAGTTGAGGGGGGCAGTGGGGGTCAGGTATTCCATTGATTACAAGGTACCATTAAAGATCAAGAGAGGAGGCACTTAGAGACATCCATCAGGCTAAGATTGAAGTGGCCGTAATGATCTTCCTGTACACCATAAATAACACTGATGTGTTGCTTCTATCTCGTCCACACCACTTCAGGTTTGTTATGAAGCGGCTCAGCCTTCTTCCATCCAGGCAAGGCCCTCTGGGAGCGTCCGTTTGGACCACCCCCGTCTCATTCCCACCACCCACCTGTGCTGCTGAGCAAGTTTGCAAGAAATCCATCAGGACCGCGTTGGGATGAACAGATCATGTTCGCTACCCCCCGGGGAAAGAGGTCACCGGAGCTATGAGTCACAACTGTCATATGAAAAACACAGCGGAGGCGTGTTGTGACTGCCAGATGAGCATCTGAGATGCACGTTTATGCTGCTGCCAGGTGCAGATTGCGGGACTGGCATGCAAGGAGCTCAAGATGCAAAAAGACTGTCAGACAATGTAACTGACAAAATAACACACTGATGGTAAAAGAAAAATGGACTCTTCAAGTACTAAATTAGTTATAGATCTTAAATGCAACAGTGCAACAAAACAAGACATGAACACATCAGTTAAACGACAAAAATCTAAATTGTTTGTGGTCAATCACCATTGGGAAGCAGCGCGTAAGTCACTATTACTGTCAACTACGGCTGTCTCCATTTGGACATCACAGTAGTAGTTCTGAGACTGAGGCACTACAGCCTGGTAACACCACTTCCTAACTGGAAGGAATGCAAATAAAAGAGCAAGCAAATATGAGATTGTTTCAGTTTTTCAAGTATTCGTGCACTTCCAGCAACCTATTTTCTTTGGTCAAAATTGATGCTGGCATCCTTGACAAACGTTTCTGGTTCCCTTCAAACCAGTCAATAGGGAGGACGAGAGACTTATTAAAATGGTTGAGCAGCAGCACCTTTTTATGATCCATAATACCCTTTTTATGGGAATATCCTCAAAAAGGACGAGGTTTGGAAGGAAAACGGGGAGCTGTTGGGAGTTATGGGTAAGTAAACTGTTTAAACTACAGAGAGAGAAATGACAGGCTACGCTGCTGCACATCGCTCGTAGTAGATCTGGACGACTCTTCATCTGCTTGAGTTAGCTTGCAAGTATGTTAGCGAGTGATGTAAGGCTCTGAGATAGCATCTTCTGCCTTTTGCTTAAAAGTGGTGAATTTGCAGCTCACAGCAACTTCATACAATATAGTCTCTGGCTTTTGTTATTTAGTCTTGGGAAAAAATGTTGCATATTTCCAATAGCATAACAAAGTTAGTTGGGTTGCTTACTACATGAACATTGACCACCTGTCACCATGAACATCCGTGTTCAACAAAATCTGACAGCTCAGTAGAGCATTGCTTGATAGTCTATATGAAAAAAAGAGAAACGAATAGTCCAATATTTGTATTGAACAGCCAAATCTAATTCCGATTGGATACAGCCCTACTAGCTACTGTCAGATTTATTGGAGGGAACCCCTATCCTCTTCTTCATGATGTGTGTTTGTTGCATATGGAACAAATGTGAATTCAAAGCAGCATGAGAAACATATGCTTTGGCTCCCACTGGACTGAGAGACCACAGGGACCATGTACGTGCTTCCACCCGTGGCTCTCTCGCTTTTGTTTTCATCTTTGTTTGCCTCCAGTGGGTGGCTGGTTGCTGGATTGAAGAAAGAGGAAAAAAAAAAGAAAGAAATATGCTGCAGTTGGAGATCATCACTGGCTGGTGATGAAGGATGGCAAAATATAAAACAGGCGCCTGTTGACACCTATAGGAGGTAGGGTTAGAGGAATGGGACATCTGTATCTGTAGGTGCGGAGTTAATGGAGAGCACAGTTTGAGACTTTCCCTACATTAAACATTCCAACAGGAGACCAAATGAAGCATCTGCTTTCTGCACATTTATTCATTATTTAACTTCTGCTTACCAACATCCGTGAGGGCAGATTTAACATAGGCCCTGTTTACACCTGGCATTAACATGCATCAGGTGATACAACTGGATGACTCAAAGTGCATCACTTCACACCTGGCATAAGAATGGGTCTTCACAAGGGTCTCGAGTGTCCATTTGTGATCAGATCTCCCTTTCCCACTCTGTATGCAAATAAAAACACACAATTTCCATTTGCAGATGTGTTGTTTTTAACTATCAGTAGTAGCCAACACGCTGGGGCAAACTGACACAATTTACAAGAAGCTCAAATAATTAAGAATTTGTCATAGACAGCATTTCACAAAGTTTATAAAGTTTCTCCTAACTCACCAACCCACACAACTGCACATTTTTCTCAAGACTTGAGACTTTCTCCCCGGAGGAGTACCCCATTTACTGTCCTTGTAAACTTTGACGTATTTACAGTCAATAAAATATTGTTGTCTTTCATAAATTTAGTGTAAATGGTAAGAAAGAATGCAACAACATAACACATAGCATTTAATGAAGAAGGCACAAATCATTAAGAATTTTTCAAGGTTGTTTAGCAAAGTTTATCAAGTTTCTCCTCGCTCAACAATTTTCAAAATTGTGCTATTTTTAAGGGGATCTGTGGATATGGCAGTTATCTGCTGATTACATCGGCAGGTGAGAGAACCCAAACATGTAATTTGCATCAGAGCAGTTTAATGTGTGCTTGCAGCATGGTAGTTGAGTAGGCAGTACTTCTATGTGGCCCAGGACACAGTGTGTACAAACTGCTCGAAAAATGAGGCTACATTCTGCTCAGACCAACTCTTACTGTGGTGATTGGTGTCTTGGTTGCATTCACACTTATACACCTTAGACAAGACACTTGTAAATGCCAGGTGTAAACAGAGCCATAGTGGTGCACTGTCACTGTTTATCAATGTGACTTTGAGGAGGTATGGACTCTATAGGCCTCTATAATACCCACACAAAATAATGAAGCACTGTCCCTAATTCCCAACACACCACGCTTTTGAGTTTATTCCTCCTCTGAAAAGTCCTGTGTGCCTCATTGATCAACAAAGCTGTGTATCGCCCCAGGTGATCACGCTGTTTTCTGTAGCACAACAATGCAAGCAGGGTGGGACGCAGGAGGAACAACAGGGAGGTGAAATCATGGGCACATTCTAGCCACCCTGACAGAGAGACGGCGAGTAACAACTCAACACAAGATCCCACGGGATCCATGGTGTATCAGACGACCCTCTGCCGGGGTAGCTGTAGGGCATCTTGAAAGTATGCCCCCTACTGGCAGGAGGTAAGGTTGGGTCACAGAGCCTCCTTAAGCTCATCTCACTTTGAGCAAGCAGGAGCAGGTTATCATGAAGAGAAAAAAAAACCTTTTGTATGTGTAGATAAGCTAAAGGCAATGATGTATTCAGCCCAAAATAATGAACCAACTGTGTAGCCCGAGTGCACGTGTGCATGTTTTTGTACATGCCGCCCTCGTACCAGCTTGGGTCTCCATCACATTCTGTACTTTACAAAGTGGTTGGTTGCTATGAGGACTGCACAGAGGCTGCTAATTTGAACAGATGCATGTCAGCAACACCAAGAAGTGCTGGGGACAGGAAAACAGAGACTTTCTCTCTCCCTTTTTAGCAAATAAAAGATTAGAGCATTTATAACAAAGGAAGCGAGAGAGGGGGCAAGACATAAAAACAATTAGAGACTGAAGAAAGAGAGTACTTCAAAGAGAAACGATAAACATTTTTATGTACTTTTGCTGTCCTCATAAGTGAATCATTTGCTTTGCTCTCTACTTGATTGTATTATTATGGAGCAAATAATGCAAAGACTATTGTCACGCACTGTTAACATTTTTTTTGCACAAGTAACTATTAAAAATGACATAACATTCCTCCTACACATTTCATTTGCTCTCTTTCTCAAATATTATAGTACTTAGTAGCAGAGTTTTATATTTATATACCTCTCTCCATCTTGGAAAAATAATAGTAGATCACTGTGGTGGCGATGGTCAAGTGTCTTTAAGCTACAAAACCCCAAATCCAAAAAAGTTGAGACATGGACACAGTTTGTCACTGCATCAACAAAGGCAAGTTGAGATTCTACCATGCAAAGGGAGAGCCATATATCAATAATATCGAGACACCCTGCTGACTTCTTTGGGACCAAGCTCATCTGAGATGGACTGACAGAAAGAGGAAAAGTGTGCTGTGGTCTGATGAGTCCACATTTCAAACTGTTTTTGGAAATCATGGACGTTGTATCCTCCGAGCTAAAGAGGAAAAGGACCATCCAGATTGCTGCCAGGGGAAATTTCAAAAGCCAGCATCTGTGGTGGTACGGCATCATGGGAAACTGTCACATCTGTGAAGGCACCATTAATGCTGAAAGGTACATACAGGTTTTGGAGCAACATATGCTGACATCCATACGTTCCTGCTTATTTCAGTAAGACAATACTAAGCATGTGCAAAAGCGTGGCTTCATTGTTGACAAGAATTTTGTAAAAATGTACTGAATTATTTTTCAGAACTATTTTCAACCAACCTACTGGAATGTCCAAAACTCTCTCGACATCTTGCCTTATAAAAATGAACCTTTGCTATCAAAGGAAGGCGTGATGCCTTTTATGTAATTGGGGGAACTTCATACATTTTATGGAAAATAATAATGTAGGTGTGACATGAGGAATTAGTAGCAGTGATATAACCAGAAAATGTAAAGCTTCCTTTGTATACCAGCTTTGTGACTCCCTTTTAAGACATGTAATATGAATCTGATACATACTTAATTAATTTGTTTTATTCATGTTTTTGTGTGTGTGTGTGTGTGTGTGTGTGTGCGTGTGTTTTATTCAGGTTATTCATTTACCTGTTTTAATAAATAATGTTTATGTTACTTTCTTACTAATATTATTTACCTTATTTTCGGATTGCCTTGTGTGAAGGTTGCTGGCAGAAGGAAATGAAGTCAGATGAGGGTGACTGGGGGCGATGTATTTCTACATGTCTTGATATGTTAAAGTGCAAAATGGCAATAAATGTATTGGGGGAAAAAATAGTTTCAAATGTATGCAGGGTTATGCAAACCTGCTCCTAGTACCGAGATAAAAGCTGTATTGGTGTAACACAGTTCAGGGTTATTTCCCCCTGACACCATGAGGCTGGCTGCAGGATGCAGGCTAAGACGACTGCCACTCTTGGCAGGGGCTAACCCAGAAAAGGCGAGCAGGCAGGCAGGCAGGCTGGCTGGCTGGCTGCTGGAGATTGGGTCTGGCGGAAAGCAGGTCATACATACATCAGAGACCAATGCAGCGCATTGCCTGTTACAGCTTAATATCCACAGAAGCCAGAGCCAGGACATACACACCACCACAGATAGAAGGGAAGAGCCAGGCAGAGAGATGGAGGAAGAGCTGACAGAGGAAACAGATAACTGGGCATAGAGAGGTACACAAGAAGAGAAAGAGAATTAGAAAGGCAAAACGTAGCTTGGAGGAAACAGAGAGCAAGAGGAGGAGGAGAGCAGGAGGAGGAGGAAGCTGAAATGATGGGTTTGGCAGAGGTGTAGTTGACACAGGAGGAGGAGTGGCAGAGCACACAAGAGAGTTAAAGGCAGAAGAAGAAAAAAGTGATGGAGAATCAGTAAAAGAGCAATGGAGCAAACGGAGCAGCTGCACCATCACTATTAGATTTGGGGGAGCAAATGTGCTTTTGCATCACCA
>JAJHUR010006120.1:0-26228 GCA_027495735.1 Lutjanus campechanus | reverse complement strand
TGGGTATTATGTACAAAGGCTAGGTTGAATCTAATCATTAGTTAATTAAATAGTTCATCAGAATTCAGCAAAACTAGTTTTAAAATAAGTTAACAGATTTGAAATTAAGCAGAGCTCTGCAGCATAATTAAAACTAATCTCAGTTTAGTAAATCAAAGTTTATTGATGTAAAAAGAAATTAAAAAGAGTTTAATCAATATCAGTATGCTTGCTTAGCCAAATTAGAATAAAAAACAAGTTCTTAAAACATCATATTGTTGCTAGCTAGCTTAAAATGAAAATATTAAACTGTTTGCCAGCTAGCCAAACAAGTTTTACAAAGTTAGCTACATTGTTTGTAAGCCAGCTAAAAAGTCAATTAGCCTACTCATTATGACTTGGCAAACAAGCTCCATTTTTTTTCTACTTTTTTCAATCTTTCTTAATTTGAAGTAAGTTTAAAAGTTTGGTGCAACATAATTTAAAAAGTCAAACCTTGATTTAATAGGGTTTATAATTTAATCCGTGTTGCAGCCTACACATAATAATGACAAATAAGGCACAAACAACACTAAAACACGTCACTGTTCTGGTGTTCTCAAGTCGGATTTCTAATAAACCAGGCTCTTAATCTTGTAGAGAGGGGGTGGTAGTTGGCACAATTCTGTATGTGTTGTGGTAAGTTGTTCCAATCTTGGGAGGCGCCAACAGAAAAACCATATTGGCCAAAAGTACTTTGTCTTCTAGTGGTAAGACAACACCCTCTACTTGTTGCTCTAGTAGTTCGGTATTTAAATGTGATGTAGGTACGGAGCTGTGGAGGAGTCATATTGTGTAATAACTTGAAAATTAGATCAGCCAACTGTATTTCACCATGTTTTCCCAGCTCAGTAATTAGATTTTCTCCAAAATATTGTAATGATGGTATCCATATGGCTTCTTATCTAGGTTTTATTGTTGTTTTATTGTTATTATACATCATAAGTTAGTTAGTAAAATGAGTTAGTTTAGTTTGTAAATTAGTTTTCATTAGAGTACAGATAATAATAGGTCAGCGTGGTGGAGAATTTCTCATTAAACCCACCTGCCGCTGACAGGTATGTGTCCCCAGTTGAGTCTCCAGGTAATGATGGGTGTTGGCACTCCGACAGCCTGACAGGTGAACGTCACCGTCGCCCCACGCGCTGCCTGAACGGACTCCTCCGGCGGGCTTGTTACAGAGGGAGGGGCTGTGAAGTGTCAAGAACATGAGAACAGTTTTAACCACATAATAAATGCACATGTACAAAAAGGCTGGCATGTGACTGGAATTTGGCGATCCAGTGAAGCTCATAAATGGCCTGAAAGTCAGAGGACACATACTTCTCTGCTATAGACAATTCCCTTTCAGTTCTCAGGAATGGATGGTTCACAAAAAGCTCTGTGTCTCAGTCAACACATGTGTGAAAAGAGCCCGGTTCACAGCAAATTAGTCACAGCATACAAAGGAACTCAGAGGGTGGCTATGGAGGAGAGTCAAAGGAGCATGGAGAGAGTGCAAAAACTAAGAAAGAAAGGAATGAAACGCGCACGGGAGAGAGAGAAAGATTGTAGGAGCAGGGAGCAGCAGACAGCTGTTGGGGGTGAGACTTACTGCAGCCGTACTCATCGGAGCGGTCAGGGCAGTCTGGCTCTTCATCACACTGGTAACTGGCTGGGATGCAGGTGCGATCGCTCAGGCATTCAAACTGCTCAGGAGCACACCTGTCACCAGGACCCTTGGTGGCTGTAGTCATGACAAAACGGCAATTTACAGCAACATTTAATTACTTGTAAACGGCAGCATTAATTTAAGGTCTAGAATTAGATGAGAAGATTGATAACACTCTCATATCTGTGCACTAAATATGAAGCCAGTAGTCATTAGCTCAGCTAAGCATAACGACTGTAAACAGTCTGGAAACAGAAGGTAACAAAATTTGCCTACCAGCATCTCTAAACTTGACTCTTCCTAAGTCCCACCCTTTTTCGCTCTGTGCTCCGATGACAATAGAGCAAACTTGGTGCCCACTTGAAACTCAGTCAGCTTACTAGATATAGATAGATAATGGGCTTGTGTTGGGCTTGTCTAAAAGAAAACCAAATTTTGAAGATGGTTTGAAGATCTTGGTGGAGGACTTACTACTGCTAATGTTAGCAAAACGTGAGCTAGCTGGCTAGCTAACGATTGATGTAGATGCGTAGATACGTGGCTAGTTAGCCTGTTAAGGTTGGGCAAAGACCGTGGTTTGGGTTAAAATGATCCCTCTCGCAAGTTCTTTTGCAGGTCTGTGGTTCCCTTCTAGACATCACCATCATCACCATGTTACTAGCTAGCTAACGACTGATGTACATTAGCTGGCTAGCATTTTGCTAACATGAGCTAACTTAAGATGGGTCTATATGTTGCTTTTATGGGCCCCCCAGCAACCGAGCCTCACACACAGCATCTATAGCAATACCCCCCCGGATGAGAAATGACTTCATGGCCATGACTTCACTGTCCTGGGGAAATAAAAATTGTGTACAGGACACAGGATTATGTATTGCGGTTCCACTGGGTACCAAACTTGCTCACCTTACTAGTTATTGGAACACAGAGTGAAAGGGGGCGGGACTTAGGAAGGGTCAAATAGCATGTCATATATTTGACAAGTTGTGGGTGGTGGGTTCTGTGCAGGAACTATTTAATAGCAGCCATTTCCTCCTGCTTCCAGTGTTTATGCTAAGCTAGGCTAATTGTCTCCTTTCCCAAGACATTAAACTACTCCTTCACAGGGCACCTTTAATACGTCAGAAAAAAAAAGAGGCTTACGGCAGTCTGTTTCATCAGAGTTATCCTCACAGTCGTTGTCTCCATCACAGCGCCAAAGTTTGAGGGCACAGCGGCCATTTTTACACTTGAACTCATTGGGCTCACAGGGGGATGGAGTACCTGTGAAAGGATAGAGGATAATTAGAGTGGATGTTGTTTTCTGAGAGTCCGCGCATACAAACAGCGGCCGTGTCACTTACCACATCTGAACTCGTCACTTCCGTCCGAGCAGTCCCTCTCTCCGTCACAGATGTAGTCTCGGGGGATACACTCTCCGCTCTGGCATGTGGCTTGATCCGCTCTGCAAGGTCCAGGTGGGCCGGGGATCCGTGGGGGCTTCTTGACGGTGGTGGTTACGGTGGGAGGGGTGGTGATGACTGGAGGAACTGGCCGTTTTGTTTCTAAAACAGAGCTCTGATTAAACTTAGCAAATATACAGAGTGTAGAGCTGCTACCGTAAGTGAACAAATCTCACGTCAAACCAGAAATCCATGCTCTAGCCGACTGTGTTACAACTTGCTGGCCAAGCTGAAGCCACTCACCACAATTGATCTCATCACTCATGTCTCTGCAGTCTGGTCTGTTGTCACACAGGTATTCCATCAGGATACATGTCCCATCACCACACCTGTGCTCATCTGGCATGCAGGGTCTGATGCTGGGGGTTACTAAGAGAGATGCACAGGGAACAAGGAGGAGGGAGCGGTTTTTCAAAGACATGCAAGCCAAGGCTACAGTACGGCCAATACACTACAACACTACACTAATGTCACAGCACAAATAAAACAAAGTGAAGTGAGACACTACAGCGTCCTGACCCCGTCAACCATCAAGTTACTAGAGCGAGAAAAACTCAGGCATGTTGTAAAGACTATCAATAGCTAAATACCTGTTGAGCATCAAGTTTTCTGTTGTTGTCCACTCTGTGCTTAAATGATCAATTGATCAGATCATTTCATGTCTGTACTGTCTTTTTAAGCCTGGTGTTTGGCTGCAATGAGTAGAAAAAGAATGTCCACAGCTCCAAGATGTAACCTGTTTTGACATGCTTTGAGCATTAAACCAGCTTGAGCTGAAAGCGCGCACTGGATGCACTTTTTGCTGAGTTGCGCAGCTCTGCAGCCACCGCATGTGTGTTTGAGAAAAAGAGTGAGCGAAAGAGAGGACAGAAGAGAAGGTGGACCATTGCACGCAATGTTTCCGTACTCAAAATGCTACTTCATCACTTGACCCACCCGTCTAAACCCATGTTATTCTCTATTAAGTCTACCTGAACCCGCCCAACCCGCAAGTTGTAGGTCAACCCACACATCAGGACTAGACACACACACACACACACTAGATTTGACAAAGACAGACAGACTGACAGACACACAGCCTTTAACAAACACTAAACAGACAAAACTAGACACACTCTTGATGCGCGGATCAGCTGTTCTACATACACATAAATCATCCACCCTCCACCCACCCAAACTGATTATATTCTATGATTTAGAGACCCACACCCACATAGAAATTTCACTCCATGTCTATCGGTCCCTGTAGGCCATAATGCCTTTTAAATTATATCAGGGAGCCCAAGATTTCTAGGTGATTTATTTATTGTGTCTTGTACTGATGTAGGAGTGTTTTCTTTAATGATTTACTTAAATTATTGGAGATATGCAGAAAATGTTGTGGGACATAAGCGGCAAAACTAAAAACTGTAGTTATAAACTTGACAAGACAGAGGAACACCCCGAGGAAATAGAATTTCCTCTTCATCTAAAATAAATTGTTTCAAAAAAACTGATTCAAAGAATTTGCGCTGTTGTACCTCGTGCCTAAATGCGCACACTGTGTCTTTCATAATGGGAAGACGCCTCACACTATTTTACCAACCCACCAATCCGTTATTAGTCAGAATGTTAAGTTTTATGACCCGAGCCGCTCGATTATCTGCTGTGCCCATGGTCATAACTTCAAACAAGACAAGACTGACAGAAAGAGACAGAATAGATACACAGATAGAAAGATGGGAGCCCCGTCATCTGGGTAATGACATTAACATTATCTTCTCCTATCAGATGCCATGCCTGTGTACGGAGTTTGTGGTTTATACTGTATCAGAAGCTGGTTGAGATTGCAGAGAACAGCAGCATTCCTAATCAAACTCATGCCATGCAAAGGTCCGTCTTATTCAATGTGCACTACTCGACTTAAGTGACCATACACAGAAGTCTATTTTACACTGGTGCTTCCATGCAAAACATTCTGCAGACCACATGACCACTGCTCGTACACAATAAAGTAAAGGCAACATTTCGACATAATAAGGAAGGAAATGCTCGACTGTTCTTTCTAAAGGCACTACAGTCATCCTACTGATTCTACAGTACAGTCGGCTCAGTCACCATGCTGCAGACATGGCACAGTACAAACCTGGTACTGCTATAGGCTCCACTGGAGGCAGAGGTTGAGCTAGAAACCAGAGGGACATGTTAAGGACACTGCCTCCTGCTGTGGTGGACCTTACAAGATAATTCTGGAATTTTTAAACTTGGGCCCTATTTTTTTACATATTTTGGGCTCTAAATGACTATGTACAAAAAAAGTTTTTGGAAGTGGTCCTGAACTAACGTGTTAAAACACTGAAGTCACACAATAACACAAACAAAAACATCTACTAAATGAAATTGTAAATTATAAACAAGCTAACCAATTGAGGCAGCTGTAACTTTGGATGGAGCAACAAAACCCGTTGGAAAGGGCTGTCTGAGGACAATCTGAGCCTATTAACCAGAACTTTTAGTGGCTGATGGTTCCATTTACCCCTTGGAATCACGTTGCAGCCTGTTTCACTAAAAAGGCTTTTGTACCAATTAGTAATTTAGACCCCAAAATATGTCACTCTTTCTTGAGAATTGGGACAAAATTGTATTTTGAGGGGGGTTTGATTTCTACTCTTCAGTTGTGCTGGGAAAATATATTTTAAAACATCAAACTCGTGCTTGTAACTTGCCAGCCTCCAACGGATTAAATTTTTATTAAATGTAGACGTCAGCGGAGTTGACGATTTTTAAACCATAATTCTTATTTAGCTTTGATTTAGAAGGGCTACGGACTTGACATTTATGGTAGAGACATATCTGACAGCAATATTATTTAATGAATTTGTCAAAAAATAGAAAATTTACCAGAGCATGGACAGTATTCTTATTCTATTCTATTCTCAAGTGGGACAGGGTAGAGCTTAGCCTACAGATAGACATCCATTTTAAAACAAAGATGATTATAATAGCACACATTTATACCCATGTTAGCAGGACTTATCAGGTAGGAATTGTTAGTTTTAGATTTTCAAGGATTTAAACTTTTTCTAAATAGTTCAAAGCTGTGATTTCTTGTCTTGGACAAAGGTGTTTTCTGGCACAGAGCAAGTTTAGAAATCAATTATTAGTTGAAGCAAACCAAAACATTTCAGAAATGACATATATTTCATATTGCCAAAAAAATAAAATAAAATTAAGAGTGTTGGTATTAATACTTTTTAAAGTTTTTTTTTTCATAGGGCATGATTTGTCCTAATTCTCAAGAATGGGCAGAGCCCAGATTTAAAAATACTGGAATCACCCTTTAATTTCCTCCAAACATACAGCAAACTCTTCCTCTTTGTTGGGGTCTTACCTTCCCCAAGCCGCCTGAACTGAAAGCCCTCGACTGATGTGACATAGGAAGCAATGGCTCCCTCCTTCACCACATTGTACAGCACGCTGCGGATCTGTTCATCATCGCTGTTGTAGTCAGAGCCCACGTCCAACTCCACAAACACGTCCACGCCATCCTCTCTTATCATCTTCCTGCAAAGAGCAGGAAAGGTCTGGTGAGGTTACAGAGTCTGTGGCGTGCACTGCAGATGCTTAAACAGGAAGGCTCTTAATAGCGGCAAGATTTCTCTTTGGATGTCCCTCAGAGAAATTACTTACTGCCAATGAATTACCGACTACAGGCCTACACTGTTGGCCTTGAGCAGTTTGGAAAAAGGAAAAGAAATATCACCTGAGTAAGACAGAGTAAGACCCGGGCTGCAGCAGCAGCAGACAGCTGCAGGGTATCTACTTTGAGTGTCAAAAGGTGTGATTTAACAGATTTGTGTTCTTACTTAATGAGGACCACGCTGACTGTCTGGACACCTGGAATCCTGTTGTAGTCCGACTCCAACTGTGGGGGGAAAACCAGACTCGGTTAAGTTGAAATAAACAGACGTGGGCTTTATTTTTCACATAAGGTCACACACACTTGAATCAGCAAAGTCATAAATAGCATTCCTGAACCTTATAAGGCAGCCTTAGGCTGGATTGCACCAACACGGATAAATTTTAAACCCCATTAAATCATCTTTTAACTTTAAATAATGTTGCACCAAACTTTTAAACTCCAATTAATTTAAAAAGTTATCCATTAACTTTAAACTTACAGTTAAGGAGGTTTAATTTTTAGAATGGCTGCTTTTTTGAGATGGATTGGACTTACTAATTGCACTAACTGCACTGTTCACTTCATACAGTGAAATGTTTTTAACTCATGTGCAATATCAGTATTCCAGTCAGGTGTACTATCATCAGTGCCTGGCAAATCTTTATCTTTATTCTTCAATGTGCAATATCAGTATCAGTATTCCTCTGTGCCATGGTGTAAATTTGAAAACACTGTATATATTGTAACTTCCCATATTTTATAGTTCCATGTTTCCTCCATTAAATGGTTCATATTTTTTTTATACACTGTTTATATTACTTGTTTTTATTTATCGTTGACTGATGTCTCTCTATTTTTTCTCTTTGCTGTGTAACACTCGAAATTTCCCCACTGTGGGACTAATAAAGGAATATCTTATCTTATCTTATCTTAAAATAATCTCTGCCAAACGATCATGAGCAAGCTAACTAGGCTAACTAACTATTTTATCTAGCTAGCAAACAGCATCACAATTTCTTAACTTCTTGGTCACATTTTTTGAACCTTTTAGCTAACTAGTTAACAATTTAGCTAGCTAGCAAATAATATCACATTTGTTAACTTTATAGCTAGCTAGCAAACAGTGGCATATTATGTGAACTTTTTAGTTAGCTAACAAAAAACCCCATTTGCTTAAGGAATACAGAGCCTTCTATTATACTTGGGCTCGACAGTCCTAAAATGTATTATTTATCTAGTTTAATTTAGCTAAGCAAGCCTCTCTATACTGATTTAACTCTGTCTAATTTCTGTTTACACCAATAAACTTAGATTTACTTAAGTGAGATTAGTTTTTCATTGTGTAAAGGAGCTCGGCTTAATTTTAAAACTGGATTTACTCAGTAAGATTCAGATTAAATTTGGTGCAACCCAGTGTCAGTGTACTGTTCATGTCAACTATTCAGCAGAGTTTATCCGACGAGAACGGGACATACCGTGTCCACCACTGCTTCAGAGATCTCATTAAAGGCCGGGGAGAAGATGTCCTCGAGCTCGGGGCCATAGACCAGGGAGTCAGTGAAGTTGACGAGAGCTCTGTAATAAACTGGAAACACAGAGAGGGGAGGAGGATCTGTCAGCTAAACCACACATAAACAGACAATGACCGCAGGCTCAGCATTAATATCCATCTGTTGCCGAGTTTAGATATTATAAGCCAGATTCAAGCTGTTAAGTTTATTAAAGACAATGTGATACGGGATACTGTTTGGGGATTATTTCCCCTAGGAAAGCTTTTGGTTAAATGTTTCAGAAAGTAAAAACTGAAGAGCATGACTGTGGCTTAAATGAGAGCCACATACAAATTATGGCGTCTATTTCCATATCTCAATTGTGGTTGGGTTGCTGCAGCGTTGCACCACACATAGACCCTAACAAGACGCACACACTGACACAGGCACGCTCTTGCCCACACATTCAAATATAACCGTGAAATTACAGTATTAAGGCTCATCTTCCTCTCCGCATGTGTCATGGACATGGAGACACACACCCGACATATTCACAAATAGTGGCAGACGGATTCTGATAAAGCCTCGTTGTTGCAAACAAAGAGCTGAGTGCGCTGTCTGAAACCTAATCAATGCAAACACTGAAACACAAAGTATGCGGATATCAGACAAAGTAGCAGGGCCACGAGTTTGCACCAGACATCCTGATTGAACGCTGATGATATCAGAGGGTTGGAAGGTGAGTGGGAGATTGAGTCAGTATCACTACTGTGCCAGCGGCTGCAGAGGAAGAAGAAGAAAATCCTCTGTGAGTGATTGTGGAAGAGGGCCTCAAAATTCCCTCCTCATGCACCAAGTCAAACACATCAGGCAGCAGAGCAGAGAGGAGTTATATCAATGGTCTACAGAGAGGAAAGTTAACTGGGCTGACTGGTCATTAAACATGTAGGTCAACTGGAGGAATGTGAGGTACTCAGACATGAATCATACAAAAGCTGCAATTACTTCTTTTAACTTGCTCGGACAGCCAAGTGAAATGGGGTAATCCCATCAGTGTAATCCAGATTTTTTTTTTAAATAAACTGATTCACTTTTGAAACCTTAAAGGAATAGTTTGGAGGATGAGGTAGGTGTTGATATTCAGTGTATAATCCTCAGTAGATGGTGGTGGACACGCCCACAGTTTTGTCACAGCAGCAGAAGAGTACTGATGTAGGAAGCTAAGCAATAGTCGGCAACAGAACATATTTTAACCACCTATAAAAGGTCCACCTAAAATAATCAGTATCAGTTTAAGTTTACTCTATATTTAGAATATTTTTGCTGTTTTACCTTTCAGTCAGACAGCCTTTTTCAGACAGAAAACAGACAACTAAGTCAAATATTATTCCGTCTAAACCAACCAGACTCCTTTGGCAAAAAGAGTTGCACGGGAGTTGCTGGTCTTTCGCTGCCTTGATCGGTTTGTTTATTTGTGCTACTGTGTGACTTCAGTGTTTTAAAATGTTAGTTCGGATTTATCAAAGTCATACAATAGCACAAACTGAGAGATCAAGGCAGTGGCAGACCAGCAGCTCCCGTGTTCTGCAAGGTAAAATTACCGATTTTGCTAATGGTGTCCGGTTGCTTTGAAGAGAGCAAAACTTGGCTTATGTAACAGTGGAAAAGGCTCTCTGATGGCAAAGCAAATCTGTGAAAATATTCTCTAAATAGAACACACACGGAAACTGTTACGGATTTTTTTTTAGGTCAAGGGCTAAAATACCTTTTGTTGCCAGCCCTGTCCGCAGCAGTACATTGCTTAGCTTCTGTGCTCGTACTCCTCTCTGCTTCTCCAAACTAGGGCCATGACAACCGCCATCTACTGTAGGATGTACATCAAATAATCTGAACTATCCCTTTAAAAGCAGCTGGTTGACTTTATATCTCCTGTGTCCATTGTCTCTGCTAAAGTGTCCTTGATGAAATCACTGAGTCCAGAAAGCTGCTACACTGTACCTGAACCTCGTCCTCTAATCAAGAATCATGACGAAGTGTAGCGAGGAAAAAGAGACAAAGTTAAATTTCTTTTTTCTCTTCTTCATTTCTCTTCTAGCGCTGCATATAAAACACTCCACCCATCTGCCACATATGTGGGTTAGGACAGGATGTGTATCAAAATGTCGTGCTGATTTATTTAAATGCATCGGTAAGCAACAACTGACACAAACTCCACTGTACAACAACACCATTCAAAATAAATGAATGGAAGGTTCACACATTAAAAGTGCTACTCACACGTTCTACGTCATAAATCTTCTTGCATTTCGGTGCCATTCCACATCTCAAAAAGCTTGGCATTTTATATTAACAGTCTCCATAAGCTTTCTGATTTTTATATGATTAGATTAGTTCTACTAATCAGCTCCTCCAGACTTTTGAAACACTGTCAATTTCTCGATATAACTACCTGTATAAAACATCTTAACGAGCTATATGAGTAACTCATTATCAACAAAAATGTCAGCTGTATTATTATGATTCCAATGCCACAGGCTTAGCCCATGAAACTTAAAATAGCCCAGGCCCACAGGGTGCCCTGTTCTCACACTGCTGCCAACACTTTGTTAGGACGGGCCTGCCAGCCTCTGATTTCAGACTGGCAGTGTGAGTTTAGGGAGGAAGTCAATATTTGTACTGTTTCTAGCAGTCAGATGCTACTTGCCATGCCAAAAGCTGAGAGTCATGTTCTAAGCAGGCATCTGCTGAGCCTCTTGTTGCAAACATGCATGCCCAAATATGTGCAAAACAATAAATCTGCAATCTGCACACACACACACACACACACAGTGTGCAGAGAAAATGCCACCACTCCTGGTGTGTATTATTTCCTACCTTTTCCTTCTCCTTTGATGATTACACATCACTGGACATATGGACACTGACAGCAGACATCAATCATGCTTAACCAGGGGCTACTTAATTAAAAGTTAAAGCTTCTGTGTCTCACACTGTGGCTGTGTGTTCTCTGTGTTAAAGCCTTGTGGGGAACCTTGCTGCCTTACACTCTAGATCAGAATTGCTGGGGGGGGATTTCCCCCTCTCTGCTTTTGATATCCCCCCTCTGTGGTCATTCATTTTTTATCCTCAGTGGAGAGACATGTTATCCCTGCTTCTGGTCAGACTGAATTAATTAGATGCGTTTCCTCTGCCCATCAGTAGATGGTGCAAATTGATAAGCCAGACAAGCTATTTTAAAAACACGTTACAGAGCAAGTAGTTTTACATTTAAACAACATCTAATAGGCGTCAATTCGTAGATCTGACATCTTGGGTAAAACACGGCTAAATTTGGGCCATCAGTGAAAGTTTAGTAGATGTTTAATCATAGTCCTAGTATAGCTTAGCTACAAATTAGAAGGGCCACAACTACATATATCCCACATATAACATTTTTCATGTGTGTAAATAACTGCCTATTGTCACATTGGACCTTCAGCAAGAAACTACATCCAAATTTCTCAGTTGAAAGCCATTAAATAAAATGCCACAGAGGACTTGAAACCCAGCTGCCTGAATGAAACTCCTGTATTAAACCTACTCAACCACTTAAGTTTTCATGTAGATCAGAATTCATCTAGTGTTTTATGACACTATGATGATGTAACAGCATTTTAGCCGGTTGAATCCAAATATCAACCAGTTCTCAAGGTCGATATCCTGGTTGGTGCTCACTGGGATACTAATCTCAGTTTGTACATCCCACATCTCACAAGCTGTGTGGACAAAAATTCAACTGGACCAATTTCAAGACTACATCAGGGCTGTATGTAGCCGAGACATTAAAATGATGTTTACTGCTTACTGAATATGGATTAGGGCTGCACGATATGTTTTTAAAAAATCATGTGAAATTAGTGGGAATTATCCTTTTTGCATTACAGTTTTCATTTTGACTGAAAAATAAATTCAAATTGTGATGATATGACATTTTGGGGGGTCTGCACCAAACAAACATCAGATTTGTAGGTCAGAACATCTCTGCAGCTCTACAGTACTTCATTATAACGCTGTTTTCTCACACATTTGTCCATTTTCAAAACATTGCGATGTGGTTCTGGTTCTGCAATTTGGATACTGCTCTTGGCAATATTGGCATTTCGATAGTTTTGTGATTAATCGTGCAGCCCTAGTGTGCATATTCCTGAGTGGAGTCGGGTTTGGATCCATCTCTCGTATGTTACACTGACGATGACTTCGCCTCACACTTGGAATGACACAATAAATGGCTTCACAGTTTGTCACTGCCATTGTCGAGTAAACTGTTAGTTTTAACAATAATAACTAGCCTAGCATTGACGTTCATGAGCTATCAAAAGTCATGTCAAAGTTATGTCGAAAAATGCACTAAAGTCACTACTTGCTTATATTATAATAATTAAAATTTTATTCAGGAAAATGTCCCCCTCTCTTTTTTTTTTCTACAAATCTCACACTGCTTATGCTCTGCTGCCTGCCTCCACTGTGGCTGTAAACAGCCGTCCTCTCTAAACACGGCTAAATTCTCTTTCCTTACACACAGTGTTGGCACCACAAGACATCCCATTCCTGGTGAGGAAAAGGCCTCATTTCTGTCAAAGTAAACTGAGCGCTGCCTATGAAAACATGCAGTTAGGGTGAACATGTAACGACAGAACTGCAGGCTTCAGCACAGCCTGGCAGGGTGCCTGCGTGCTCGCTCTGCAGACTGTTACTGTCAGACTTGCAGGAACGATTGTTCGGCCTGAATGTGGAACCAGAAGACAGGCAACATCAAAGTTAGCCATCAAAGAGCCTCATTTGACCCGCATATAATCTAATCACTTGAGTGGGTACTCGCCGCCAGGTCAACAGCCGCTCGTAGCCCCAACTCTCTCTGAGCTCGCCGCTTTGACGTTACGGCCTGGCGAGTGCGGGACCGCCGCCGCCTGAGATCCTTTGATTAGAGTGCCGGGTTGTGCCCTGCTGCTAACGAGCGGCTCTTTTACTCCGAGACCCATTCTCCTGTGCATCACTCACTGTTTCCAGCGAGGGAGGGGAACCCCTCGTCGAGCACCGCTACCATCACAAGAGTGATGAAACTGTCAGAGTGCAGACATGACGGGTGGGATGAAAAAAAAAAAGGAGCATTCCACACTCTTAATTCACAAACTTATTTAGCTATTAAAGCTGTTCAGTAGAACTGTGGCGGCTTTGTGCAATGGGCCCCCTCTGAACACATAGAGGCCTATGCAGAAGACAAAGACTTGATTGAGCAGCGAGCCCGGGCCTGGCCTTTAAAGCCTAGCCGCATTGGGTTTGACCTTCAACCCCAAATGCAGCGCCCACGGCATCGGCCCAACACCACCGGAGCCATTTAGAGAGGGACTGAGGGCGAGCCAGAATCCATAAGAACAAGACTCAAACCACACTTCCTCAGCTAGCCCATCAAAAAATCTTTAAAGTCATGAAATGGAAAGAAGAGAGCTATTTGATTCTGCATATTGACTTGTTTCCTGGAAAAACAGGCAGCTAGTGAGGGGCTTGTCAAAACTCTTCCCAGACTGGGAGCTTCCAGTGAACACAGCGAGACTGGGACTGATCACCGCCTCCAAGACTGATGGATGTTTGATGACAGGGAATACAGTACAAAGGGGGTTTTCTTGCTGGGTTTGGCTTCCGGCATGCCAGGGCTGAGTCAGCTAACTTAACTGCATAGCTAACCAAACTGACAGCAACTAGTGGTTAGCTAAATTACATTAGCTACAAGTTAAGCTATATTTCCATCACAAAACTCTGAAATATCTCTGTACCTGTTTTCTTGGAGGCTGTGTTCAGTTTAGGTCTGCTAATGGCACCCAGAGATGGAGCTGAGCAGCCAGAGGTCATTAGAGGGAAAACCAGAAAGCATTTTCTCCATAAAATACAATCCAGTTTCCCCCAAATCAGTCATTAAAGGTAGAATCAGTAGGATTTGTCTGAGCTGTTCGTCAACGCACAAAGACGGATAGTTGATTGTTGAGTCGCCCAGGACTTGAAATACTGACATTTTGGTTTGGTAAAGTGTCTCGAGCACAACTAAATAATGAGGAAATAAGGAAATACAGGCAGAGGGCAGAGTCTCTCTAGATACAGCCCTGACCCCCCAGCCCATCGCATGCTCAGTGTAGCTAACGTTAGCTAACTGCTAAAGCAGTCCACTGTGAAAGGTCTTGTGCATAATCTGCTGTCACAGCTACCACTTTCCTCAAAGTGAATAAATTCTAGCCAGCGGGCCAGTATTGTGGTGAGACAGACCAAGGTTTAAGCGAGATCCACCTACGTAGCATGCTGTTGCTAACTAGCTATCTAAAAGGGGCCCTTAGCTCTGCACTGCTAAAAGTTGAAGATTGATTGATGGGTGGATGTCATGACATTATTGGTTGAAAATGGCTGGTTTTACCTCATGTAAGTACTTACTATATTTTCTTTTGATTGGCATGTATTGTTGTGCACAATATGACTATGGATGTAATCTTAAAGTGTCAAAAAGTCATTTTTCATTTCATCTCTAATACATTTCCCTCTCTCTCTATTTTCTCTCCATCTCCTTCTCTCCCTTAGTGTAATATATTAATATGCCAGCTGCCTCTTTCTCAGCTTAACTCATGTAGACAGGACCCCTGCTACTTAACCCTTTTGCTGGTAGCCTGCCAAACAACTCTGTCTCCAAGTCCACTCATTGCCCTCCGGGGAACTCTTTGGAATAACTTCTGGCTTCACTATTAAGCTTGACCTGTTGTGCTCTCCCACGGCTCACAATGTACGCATCAAAACCGACCATTGTGTATAAAAACTGCACTTTTTTTTTTTACACTCATGTCATAGTGATTCTGTGAAACAGCTGGTTTGTATCACTGGGATGAGCCATCTGCATAAGGTTGAAATTACAAAAAGCACTTTTCAAATTAAATCGCGGAACACATTTTTGCAAGTGTTGGCTGCCTGTCCACAGAGACGAACATGTTTAATTCCAACATATCTCCATTCCAGAAGATGTTTTCAGCTGGAAATGCAAGTGTTGTCACTCGAGTGTGATGAACTACAGTATTACTCGATGGAACAACCCCATCATTTTCCACTGGCATCTGAAATCACTGGGAGACGCCTGCAAGACACTTGGAAAAACAGACTCGCTGGAGTCAAACAGTGTATGCCCAAGCTGAGTCGTCCTTGGAATGTTATCTGAGAGTGTGTTTGGAAATGAGAGTGCATAACTGAGCGGAGCAGGTGACAGAAGAGTGTGCCAAAGACAAGAGAGGAGTGAAACTGCAGCAAAAAAAAAGAAAGAAGTGCTTTAAGGACTTACTGTAGTCTGGTTCGACTGGGCTCTGTATGTTCCTTAGATATGACGAGTCCAGCCAGAGTGCTATGGCAGCCAATGAGGGGGGGCGAGGAGCAAAGGAGCAAGAGACAGGGGGGGAAGAGACGTGACGCAGAGGTCGATAGGGCACAAACAGGAGCCAAAGGCCAAGGATCAAACAAGAAAAGCGACACAAGGACCAGGGAGCAGGATCAAGTTAGCCAGGCAGGTGCAGAGAGGTTAAAGTTTCAGGAAAGTTAGAAAGGAAATGATTGGAAGCGAGGAGAGAAAATAGAAAGTGATAATCAGAAAAGGAATTGCCATAAGAGTTGTCACAGAAACAGGAAATCAGGAAAAGTCACTGAGATGATCAGGGTTAAAATATACAGAAAATAGGGCTGGGCAATATGGCTTATAGATAAAAATCTCAGTACTTTTAGGCTGTGCTGCAAAATACACATTTTCTCTGAAACAGCATCACAAATAATGGATCGTCCATCGCGATGGCTGACAGTGATCGAACACTGAGCCCTTCACCAATCCTCCAGGATTTTTTAGGAGGGATTGTTGCGGTCTAAAATGTCAGATTTCACAGCAACTGTTCTCAAAAAATTGTGTTCCATGCTGCAATGTTTTCAGGCCTTTTTTTGCAATGAAATTACAGGAGCAAGTGAAAATTGCAAAAAAAACCAACCCAGTTGTGATTGTTGTTGTTTTTTCTCTCTCTTTGGTTCATTCAAAAATCAAAGGAAACTTTTCCAGGGAGAATAAATCTGCCCTCTGATCTGAGTTTTCCAAGCAATCTTACCAAAAATATGCTTTATTTGTAAAAATGAAGACAAGGGTATTCCACAAAGAAGCAAAATGTAATTAATTGTAAGATCTGGCTGAATTCACAGAGATTGCTTGAATTTGTGTTTACTGTTGCAATCACAACCTTGCAACTTCCAACCTGCCTAAGTTTCATATATTGCCCAGCCCTCGAAGCAAATAGAATAGGTTAATTAAAATGTGTTGAAAAGAAACAAGAAATAAAATTAAAGTTGTCATCGTAATTTTATAAGAAGCTAGAAATGTCAACATCACTTTTCTTGTGGGATTATTAAGTGTCCCGCTAATCGTTACCATCCACAGGCTTCGGTTAGTCATTCTCAAAGGGACAATGGATCCTGTGGTTTTTGTTTACTAATGAATCCAAGGAGTGTCTGTCTGGAAACACACAAGGAAGTCTGCTTGCATGACAGCATCACAGAGGAAAGGTCACAGGACATCTCTTTAGAGATGACTCCTCTTCGGTCCAGCAGAACAAAGAGGATATCCTACAAACCAAACACACGCTTCCACGCGCCGCTCTTCACGTTTCTTCACATCCACCCTGGGACTTTACAGCGACACAGGGAGGAGCTGCTTCCTGTTTTCCCCTCCGAAATGGAAAGAACCGAGCACCATTTTAGCCTTTTTTTTTTTTTTTCTTACCAAAAGTTGAGCCCTCTGCACTGGCACGGGCAACAATGACCATGTTCTGTTTTGTGGTGACTCATTCATTCTTCCACTGCTTTGGATGCAGTTACACCGTGGGACATGCTCTGAAATGTCAACTGAGGAGGACTCTCTGTCGCCACGAGACACAAGTGGGTTTTGACTTTTCACAGCATCTGTTCTCTATGTTTAAATGAAAATGATCTCTTGTGGACAAATACAGATTTGACATTTTGATTTTTTTTTCTCCTTTACACTATCACCATACTAACAAGACAGATTTTCACACTCAGATCCAGATTCTGTACGACTCCACTCCATAAACCTCTTCAGACAGCAGCCAACAACAGATCCTTCATAATAAAGTGAGTGTGATGGATCCAGCTGTTTTACAGCTGCACACACAAAAACACACATGGCTTCTGGTACATCATCACTGTAGTTGTGGCAGGTCTTTCAGAGGACAGGAGATTAGGTGTAGAGTCTTGCTTTTACTTTGACTACTCTGCTACTGCCTGCCTGAATACTGCAACCTGGGCTAAAGAATTTAAAGGGATAGTTCAGATTGTTTGAAGTAGCGTTGAATGTGTCTATTATCTACTGAAGATGCCGGTCGACACGCCCCCAGTTTGGAGAAACAGAGAGGAGTACCAGCACTGAAGCTAAGCAATGAACTGCTGTGAACAGATTAGTATCAAGATGTATTTTAGCCACTTAAAAAAGGTCGATCCTCAAAAAAATCTTCATCAATTTAAGTTTACACTATATTTAGAATATTTTAATCGCTTAACTTCAGCGTCAGCCAGCCTTTTCTGATGGGAAACCATTGTTATATAAGCCAAATATTGTTCTCTCCAAACCAACCAAACTCCATTGGCAAAATCAATAATTTTACCTTGCAGAACACTGGAATTCCTGGTCTACCACTGCCCCAGTCTCTTAGTTTGTGTTACTGTGAGACTTTGGTAAATCCGAACTAACCTTTTAAAGCACAGAAGTCACACAATCACAGAAACAAACTAACCGATTAGGCTACTGAACTACTGATTTTGCCAATGGAGTCCGGTGGCTTTTGAGAGAGCAATATTTGTCTTATAAAGCTGCAGTTTCCCATCAGAAAAGGCAAGGTAAAGCGGTGAAAATATTCTAAATATAGCATACACACTGATATCCATTTCTTTTAGATGCTGATCCTGTCCATAGCCGTACACTGTTTAGCTTCTTACACCAGGACTCCTCTGCTTCTCCAGACTGGGGGCGTGTCGACTGCCATCTACTGTAGCTAAAGCCATCTACACTGACTATGAATAAGTACCTCATACAACCTCACTTCAAACAATCCGAACTGTCCCTTTAAAGTCTACCGAGTCCAGCCAGGAAACAGTTGACAGAAAACTTGCCCTACCCAAACCATCTGTGGTCTCCCCCAAGAATACTGACCCAGGCTAATTAAGGCTAATGAAATATCCGCTACTTCAAAGGCTGCAGATATTTTGTGATCCTTGTCGGAGTCAGAATGGGAGTGAGAGCCAGAGCCAAAGAGAAGTGGGTAACAGCTTCATTATTCTCTCTTTTATGGGCTGATAATCACTGACTGAAACAAGGAACCAGACAGGAACTTTGCAAAAATAGACCTCCTAACTATTGGGGAAGAAATTCATCGTGACATCGTAAGTAAGCACATGCACTGCGTGTATTATCCCACAGTTTAACAAATCTCAGGAGAGGCATTATTTGACATGCCTATTCTCTAGTGCTCAACCAGGAAGCCACCGAAAGTTAAATAAACTCTCAGATCGGGGGGGAAAACTACGGGACAGCTGAATACCCTGCCAATAACCACAAATTATAATTCAGTATTTGTTTTGTAACACAACAAACCATTTTTATTCTCTCCAATTCAAGGTATTCTTGTCCGTTGCTGCATTTATAATCACAAAGGCCATCAAAATAAACAGACGTATCAGTTACAAGCCTATCCTTGACACTGCCCTGAAGAGAAGGAGATAATTCAAACAGCCGCACACGCTCTATTTCAACCAAACCCTCAGCATCTATTTCCTAAAGAGGAGCGGCGCAAGCCAGTTCTCCAAGGCAACACATTTGTTATTGGTACAACAGGGGCTCGTTGCAGCAATAAGCCTCAAGTCAGCGACTATGACGAATCGACAGTAGTCTCTCTGAACAATGTCCACCCTGAGCGCGCTGTACAACCCCAGTTCCAAAAGAGTTGGGACGCTGCGTCTAACAGCAGAAATCAATGATTTGCGAATCCTTTTTGACCTATATTCAGTTGAATACAACACAAAGATAAGATATTTAATGTTCAAACTTTTTTTTTAAATGAATATACGCTCATTCTGAATTTGATGTCAATAAAGTTGAGACAGAAGCACATTTATCACCGTGATACATCAGATTTTTTCTAACTACATTCAATAAGCATTTGGGAACTGAGGAGACTAACTGTTGAAGTTTTGAAACTGAAATTCTTTCTCATTCTTGCTTGATATACGACTTCAGGTGCTCAACAGTCCGGGGTCTCTGTTGTCGTATTTCATAAAGCTCCACACATTTTCAATGGGAGACAGGTCTGGACTGCAGGCAGGTCAGTCTAGTACCTGAACTCTTTTACAATGAAGCCACACTGTTGTAACACCTGCAGAATGTGTCTTGGTGTTGTTTTAGTGAAATAAGCAGGGACGTCTCTGAAAAAGACGTCATCTAGATGGCAGAATATGTTGCTCCAAAACCTCTACGTACCTTTCAGCATTAATGGGGCCTTCAGAGATGCGACAGAGATGCCGTGAGCACTAATACACCACCTTTTTGTTTAGCCCAGAGTTCACAACATTCATGATTTCTGAAAATAATCTGAACTGTGGATTCATCAGACCCCACTCAGATGAGCAAAAAACAAAAAAGTCTTTCAGTTTGAACATTAAATATCATGTATTCAACTGAATACCAGTCAAAAATTATTCTGTTTTTATTTATGTTTCAGACAACGTCCCAACTCTTTTGGAACAGGGGTCGTACACAATTAACTGTTTGAAAATGGAGGCTTTTATCTGTTTATGTTTTGTCTGCCTCGTCCACAAAAGGGAGCGAGCCATCTGATGATACAGTGAGGCAGGTTTCTCCTGTACACTAAGGTCAGTGTGTTTGACCATCTTGAGGCCCCCCCAGCAGTGCAACAACAAAGACCTCACCAAAATAACTGCAGCTGCCAGCACTCGTCCCCCTGTGTAACTACCCAAGAGTCTATGACACACAGGGACACACACACACACACAGACACACACACAGAGGCAGCGTCACCGAAACACACATCTCACAAACTGTCCATGAAACAACTGAGTGGGTGGCCCGACCGCAGCCTGTCCACCGCCCAGGACAAACTGACAGACAGGCTACATTACCCTGATGTATTGTCCACTTATGCTGCAACATCTGTTCTCCTCTAGAGATAACGGAAGAATATGAACCTGGATTGTGTTTTTTCAGCAGGCACCCACAAGCAATGGATGTGATTAAACCAGCTGAGGCTACACAGGAACGCAGCGACCTGTCTGCCTTCACTCGAGTCCCGGTGGATCAAGGACAGCCTGACCCTCAAGTCTGAGCCAAGTGTCCCTGAAGGCTAAACACAGAACACATCTATCTGCTCATTCCTCCCTTGAATCAACTGTGAAACTTCAAACTACATGTTTAATTTAAAACCAACTTGCCACAGAGCACTGAGTAAATCAAGGATAGTTTATGCCACTATAGACTGAAATATCCTTTATTTGACAAGAAATGCAGCTGATCACAATTTAAACATTTACACTAGTTTGGGTTCTGACCAAATATGCAATGTTGTTTAATGTTTAAATGTTAATTATTAAGCTGTAGTTCTTTTGGGCAGGTTCGTGTTGAAGACTGAGATGTACCAGCATTCCTTTGAACAAATCTTGCTCCGACGGTCGTAATTTCTGACTGCCGCGTACCTGGTGAACTGACAAGCTTGCAAAGAGTGTTGCGTTGCTATGGCAACTGGTAACCATGAAGAGGTCAAAGCTCCAGCAACACTTACGAGTATATAGAACAACTCTATTGTTAGACCGATGCAGCTCGTGCCCTTTATCCTTGGAAGTAGATGTTTCTTTCTCTCTTTAACATATTTGATCACGTTGTTCTGGAACAATTAGCTGCCCTGAGACGAGTCCAGTACAAGTACATCAGTGTTTCCCTTCAGTTGACTGGTTTGGGCTGGTGGCCACCTGGCTAGTAAAGGCTGCTTTTTTGAACAGGCTAGTTACTAAAACAAGTCTTTACCAACATTAGAGTTGTACAATGAAGACTTCACATTGACTAGACTGTGCTACATGAATCTTACAGCAGCAACTCATATCATCAGTGACCTCTGCACCAGCAACAACGGCTGGATACTTTACAGAGGATGAGCCGACTTAGTGCCGTAATGCTATCTACTTCACCTGTCTCTCCTTCCCTTCTGCAACATTTCTGTGTCCCGGCTCTCCAGGAAAAACGGGGCGGAGAAGAGGCGAGAAGCTTGTGTGACCGTCCTGGTCGCCACCCCAGGCAACGGTGAGGAAAACACTGCCTTGATTTCCACATGAACTGATATTTGGTGGTATTTTTTAGCAGTAAAATAAAAGTTTTTTTGGGCCTGGTGAGGGTACTCATTAAGGGAAACATTTTTGTAGTTTCAATCCCACAGACGTATAAGGACCAGTGCACCTTTTGAGCCCAATACAAACTTTAAAGTTTAAGAAACCCCCAAAAAATATAAACTCATTGAAGTTTGAATAATTGAGTTTTCTAATGTTTTTTTTTACAGCATGGTCAAACAATAAGTATGTTCTGTATACTAAAAATGTTGCTGGAGTTTTGTCTTTTTTCCCTTCTCCGTGCACATTGGAAGTATGCCAGAAATCCCGACTCTGCTTCAACTGAGCCAAAAACAGTGATTTTAATATACATTGATTATTTCTTCTGTTGTGACGGGTTTGAAAGTTGTCATCAAATGTGGTTGCCTTATTTTTAACGCAGCGAAACATTCAAAATATTGATTAAATAAACAATCAAATGGAGAAATCTTGGGGCACCCCCTTCAAGGCAGGGTGCCATAGCACACACTTTGGGAACTACTAGCCTAGAGATATAAATTCTCAAGCTTTTCCTCCAAAATTAGCACTGGGAAGAATTTAACCCCAGCAGGGTCTCACCAACCACCACCGCCATTACTTTAAGTGGACATGGTAACCTTTGTTTCTAAACAAAGTGGCTAATATCCTCGGTGCAATGGGAACGTCTGTAGTCGAGCCCGTGGAACAAGGAAAAGCTCTCACAGATGAGATAAGCTGGATTTTGTCTCCCAGAAATCTCTTTGGGGATCTGAGCGTGTAGGTCAAGACAAGAGGTTAGGAGGACATGGGACGCAGCTTCCATATCTCCAGAGAAGATTGCAGACTGTGATTAGAAGAGACAAAAGACAACAATGGACAAAAGGGGTTCAAAATAGCCTCATCTCAACAGCCGTTTAGTCTCCAGATGTTTTTTTTTTTTTTACAGCTTAATGTTCGACACAGACATCAGGAAATGGGAATTCCTTCACCATCGGCAAACTGTAACACAACAGGATACAAGCCATAATGGGTGCAACTGTGCCACCTACGTCCCCTGCTTTAAAGTAGTGGAGGGGGGAAGGAAGAAGGCAGAGGCTTGGGGTCTGGACAGCCAACAGGACAGAGACACTCAGAAAAGTATTCAGCATTCAGCACAGGAAACCGAATTTCCTTCCCATTGCTGTCCGGCTCAGATCTATATAAGGAAACTGCCTCCTCCAATCATGGCACCATGATCACACTGAGCTGAATGCAAATGTCGAGCCACCTTCGAGATAAGACAATATATTAAAGAAAGTGCTGCATAATCTCAGCCTCCTATTTAATTGCCACATTAAAGCGACATTGACCTTTATGTGGTTACAAAAGCCTGGAAGTTTATGGAAACAGAAGCAATAAACCAAAGTAATGGGGAGTGTTTGTAGGCTTCGTGTCACACCACAAAATATGAGCGCATTAACACAAAAGATTTTCCCATCCGGAGCTGTCAACAAAAGCACAAACTGTCTTTGCATTCAATGCTGGCTTTACACGGTGAAACTTTCAAGAAACTTTAGCTGGTTGAAACTTAAGCTCTGTTCACACCTGCACTCCAAACTAATATCCAAATCGTCCAAATGTGACCTTTCACACATGTAGCAGAGAGGAGATTGTCCGTGTCAGACATGATGGCACATGTTAGAAATAGTCTGTATGCTTTAGGCGAGTGGTTGCGCCTGCAGAGCGAGGAAGAGGACTCATCTGTAATGATAAGTGCTTTTGCACTGACATCAATACAGTCTCCAAATTAACAAGCTGTGATGGAAGCAGAGAAGGGTGATAGATGAGGAGATCAGCTGACACCAGTCTGCTGATTCAAGCAATATTTTTTTTTCCCAGGATGGTGAAGGCATGACAGAGTAGTGCAGGATATGCCTTCACCATTCTGTGAAAAAAATAATCGCCCCCTTTCAGAAGAAACACTTTGTTGTATTCTGTATTCTGATGTTTTCCATCACAGATGAGAAAAGAAAGACATTAAAGAAAGGCATCATATAATTTGCAACTAGTAACAAGCTGATTGAAGGTTTCACCGTGTGAAGCCAGTCATTGACTTTCAAATTCTTGCACATTTTTGTTCATGCATCTGTCAAACTGACTCTGACTTGCAGTAAGTTCCCACCAAATCAACCTTGACATTCCTGCAGAAAGTTGAAATAAACCCTCCAACTGCTGAAATGACCCACAAAGCTGTGTTTACATGAAAAAAAAAAACACACTCTCTTGCCATTATGGCTTAATAAATTAATCTTTGTCTGTATTAGCTAAATATTTTCTTGGTCTTAAAAACTGACTCACCCTTTAGTTAAACCTTATTAATCTGTCACAATCACATGCTGTCAACACCGTAACGCTGTGTTAAAAGCTCCTCTGGCTCCTTTAACCACCCAAATTCAGCGAGGCCTCACAGCAGTGCTATTTCTGTGAGCGAAGCACATGATGCTATATGCCGCAGCTCTGATGTCAGCTCGCAAACCAAAACAATTATTCTGCCATGATGTAATCAGCCTCACCAACCTGTCGAGTGCCAGCGTCTGGCACCAAGGACAAAATAAGAAGGAGCAGCTATTAGCAGACCTTTGTCTTTAATAAGAAGGGAAATGTCAGGACCTGTCAGGATAGTAACATTTATCTGCTTTGGTAAGTGAATTTCCTGCTGAAGGAAAGGAGAGGTATGATGATAGAAATGTTGAGACTGCCCTAAAATTGCTTATATCCAGAAAAATAAACTCACGGTCTAATGAAATGGAAACTGGACTTTGTTGAACATGTTGTCAAGTGATAAGAAGAATTTATAGTTGTGTGTATTTATAGCATAACTACGGCAGCTTTGAGAAATGTAACTACACATCAGGACTACAGTGACTAATGAGATACCAGATGGTTTATTTAATAGCATAAAATAAGATATTGCTTTTTAGCTATTAAGAGCCTAAATCAACAAGCCAATCAACAATCAACGGCTGATAAGTGTCCTTTCAGTCTGCCTCCATCAGAGTGGACAAACCTGAACTGTCTCGCTGAATCTCCAGGTAATGTAACTCAGACATCTGTCACTTTTTCCTATAGGTGGTGAACCTTATTTTGCTGTTTTGGTTCTCCGTCCAATGTGACGTTACTGTAAACTAATTGCATCTCTGTGGCGAAGCAGAACTGCTGTCTCTATTTTAACGGCAGCTTCCGCTTAGTATGCAACCTTTTACTACGAGCCGAGCGAAGTAAAACAGGTTACTTTATGCTGTTTACAAGGCTCATTGTCAGAACGTAGGTCAGCTTAATTTATGTGACTTATTAACATTATTATCAGACTGTTAAACCAAACACCTTTACAAAATCAGGTGTTTTACGTTTTTCCACAATAAAAACTTTAGTTACACCGTCATTAAGACTGATTAAATTTACAGGCACAATCAGCACACCTCATTTGCTCAGTAACATCGTTAACTAACCTGCGTTCGCCTCAGATGTACGCTATTAACCGGCTGAGTTCCGCAGTTTAACATTTTGATTGTGTCCGCTGAGGCCTGAAGCCACAGATCTCCTCTTTCACTGCCTTTCACTCTTTGGGGAAGCAAAGAGTTTGAGAGAGTTTGTTTGTTAGTTTGCCTGACAGGAAAAATGTGAAGCAGCAGCTTTTAGGCATGGTGCCATTAATTTGTTATAATTTGGCACTGGGTATTTTAGAACACCTGTTTTCACCCAAAGGGGCACATGTTCTCTACACAGGGGACAGGGGACAGGGACATGACATATACCTGGTCTCATGGATGCTGGAGGCATCTACAGCAGGACTCCTGTTAACCCCTTGTGTCATGTATAAACCCAGCTATAATTTAACATTAGCATTGATCTCTTCAGATAAACTATTACCAGTTGATACCCTGAAGGCATCCTTTGTGGCTGAGGCCAAGTAGCGAGCAGACATATTCAGTGAAGAAGTCAACTGACAATAACTCTTAGTTGTTTTGCTGTCTGCAATAAAAAGAAATCTAGTGACGGCAAAAACAAGACAAATGGACCAAGAACAGAAGCATAACAAGCAGCAGCAAAACCACAGGCATGATTAAAGAGTTAGACCCTTCGTGCAAAGTTTAATACGTTACTTAAACATTTTCCCCCTGAAACTGTCTGATGTGATATAGTGGGGTGCCTGCATATAAAATAGTTTTCAAGTCTACACAAATAAGGCAGCACATTAGTGAATGAAACACAAAACAGAGTTGCTCTACTGCAGCTTTTATTGTTCATCAGGCTTTCATGTGTCTTATTGTGCTGTCACCTCACCCACCGGTTAAAAAGATGAAAGACGAGACGAGGTGTTTATGTCTCGAAGACAAAGCTGAAACCGTGTGTTATGACCAGACTCTGGCAAGCTGGCGAGGAGCGAGGAGAGGGTGCAGCAGGATGTGAAGGCATCATCATTCAGGCACAGACAGACACCATGCACAAACACACGCACGCACCAACACACACAC
>JAJHUR010006109.1:1606-18379 GCA_027495735.1 Lutjanus campechanus | reverse complement strand
GGGGGGGGGGGGGGGGGGGGGGGTGAGTCTTTAAAGACTAGTATTTATCCAGGTCTGTCCTTATAGCCAGGCTACTGCAAAGGCGTAGGCCCGGGACATGAGCACAGTGTGACACTTCTGTCACATTATGGTGGTGGCAGAGTGAGTCTGTTATGTGCAGCTGAGGCTGCTCCATTGTTGAGGTCTTCGAGGACAGGCCACAACATGCTGTGTCCATTAGGCCTCGGTTTGGGCTTTTCTGGGGGGGACGTGAATCTTTACTTACTTATTTGCTGCTGGATCATGTCACTTCACTTGACAGAGAGGCAGAGATCTTGATGTGATCGCCCTTTCAGAGAGAGCTTAAAGTGATACTGGTGTCAGCCTCAGGCCAGGCTTCAGTTTTTGGCCCTGCAGGGCTCTACTCCAATGACACCCTCAACAAAGACGTGTGCTGTGTTTTACCCCTGCTTATATTGAGTGAAACTGTGTGGGCTGTGACTTCAGTTACTTTCAGTGGTGTAACTGGGAAACTGGCCTGTCATCATTAAAATAGATTGTAAGATGATGTTTATTGCAACTTCAGCGATATCTGCTGCCTTCCCTTCAACGCAGCTCAGCTCAGAGCAGTTCTGTCCCTTCACCATCCACAGCCTCTCTTTTCATTCACTCAACACTGATACCATCTCAACCATGAGTTTTGTGACCCGTTGCACCCCTAATAAGCAGGGTTTTGCAGTGAGAAGTAACGTTGGTCACACAGTTGCACAAAGCTACAGTACTTTAATAGATCTATATTCAAACATTTATACTATTTCTGTTAATTTATATATTTGTTTCCTGCTTTCCATCTTCCTGTTCATCCCTTCATCTCTTCTTCTCTGTTCTCTCTCTGTCTCTCCCTCTCTTGCTCTTTCGCTCTCTGTGCATATGGAAGATGCCACCGGGGACGTGGCGTTGCCAGCCGAAGGGTTACCGGGCCCCGGCGCTGGTTATTGTATGTAATTATCCCGCCAATCTGTTCACCTCAGCGGGCGCCGCATGGTGATCATGAGGTAGCAATTGTCAAAATGGAGGCAAAAATGTGAAGGGGGGCAAGGGGGTGAGTGATAGTTCAGGCTAAGAGTGGAGCTTCATTATAGAGGCCCAGGAAGGAGGAGGAGGATGGACGGAGGAGTTGATTGCCTTCATTAAGTGCATGACTGTCTCAGTGGCAACCTTTTCTTTCTCTTTCCTCACCAGAGCCCACAGTTGGTTTGATTTCTGTAGAGAGGACAGAGATGATCCAGTCAGTTTTTGCCTTTGCTGTATTAGCAGTGGTTCTGAGAAACCTTCATCTTTGTTGACCCGACTCTTTAAATGCACTTTACAAGCAGATGAAAGAAAAGCCAGAATGTTTCTGTTTGGCGCTCTGTGGTCGGACGTTTGTGTGTGAGGTGACTGCTGAGATGGCAGAGTGATAATTGCATTTGCTCAGACTTCACACACAAAAGGCTGGAGGCTCCAGAATGTCAAGTCGCCTCATCTCCAAGTCAGGGCCTCGCCTCAGTGATCATCTCTTCATCAAACTCGCCATCAGACAACGCTGCGAGCCCTGAGAGCTTTGACAAACTCTCTGCTTCATGATTTTAGTTAAAAACAAAAAATGTCTTCATTTTAAGACATTTAAACATTAAAAGGACTGTGCTTTACTGGCAGTTTTGTCTTACCTTAATGGAAAACTTGCAAACCGTTTATTGTCTGTCAAGACCTTTCCTGCTCCGCTACAGTCAATAGAAATTGAAATAATGTATGTCCATGTTCAGCCACCCTTTGGTTGTCATCAACAAGTCTCTTCTCTTCATTTTCAGAAGTCTGTCAAGAGAAAGAAAGCAGCAGAAGCAGAAGAGAGCGAGACTGATAGAAGTCCCATCAAGAAAAAGAAAGTCACAAAGAAAAAAGGTAGGTATTTTTGTCTCTGATCTGATATCTCTGCGGTAATTTTGTCTCTTTTTCAATTTATTTATAACCCCTCTCCACTGATGGGGCTTCTATGAAAATGTGAGCTCTTTGTTGCAGTTTGTTTTGCTCTCATTCATTTTCTCACTTTGTTGCTGAGTTAATGATACTAAATCATAGTTCTAGGTACTTCCAGGTTTTCCCAGCTTTGCTATCAATCATGATTGGTCAAGCAGATGTCACGTCACGTTAGAACAAACACAAAAACAGTGACTACCGATTTAGATCAGCATCTGCATTGACTGTGACAACCTTAAAAACTTCAGGAAAGAAGAACAATGGTGCATCACAGTGGCATAGGGGTTAAGACGCCTACTGTGTAAACAGAGATCTCACAGGTTCGAATCCGATCAATCCATTTCATTTCCTTCCATATTTAAACTCTGCCTCTCAACTGTATACTGAAAATTAAAGACAAAAATGGCCAAAAATGAAAGGTTGTCGGATGTTTGAAAACCATGATGTCCAGGCCAGCATCAGTGTTTGGGGAGAAGTAGCAGGGTTTACAAACCAAAAGTGCCTGGCACACATTGAGATGCAGCACACAGCCAAACTTCCCCGGGAAAGAAATTAAAGAATGAAACAAGTTATGGAAAAAATGAGGCTATGCAGTGGAACAAACAAAAAACTGTAAGCTTCATAAAAATGGTTGTTTGGTCACAGTTACCAATTTAATGTAGTATGTCCACCTTATACATCTTGCTTTATAACATAGACCCGAAATACAAGGAAGAACCTGCAGCTAACACCATCTCTACCCAAGGTTCAGGTCGTAGGAAGCCCCAACTTACAGGTCAAGTTCCTCCAGTGGAAAAGGACTTTCAGTGAGCCCCTTATTGTGCAGAGATTTTTCTGGACTCTCTGAATCTTCTCACGATTTTATGGATTGTAGATGGTGAAATCCCTAAATTCCTGCAATGGTGCATCGGGAAATGTTCTTAAACTGCCCATGCACTTTTTCACAAAGTGAAGTAGTCAAGCTTTTCTTAGCCAATCATAATAGTATCACCTGTTACAAATAAAACTGTTTACCTGTGGAATATTCCAAACAGGTATTTTTTGAGCAGTCCACAACTGTCCCAGTCTTTTGTTGCCTCTGTTCCAACCTTTTGGAACATGTAGGCATCACATTAACTCAGGTTCATCAGTTTGAACATTAAATATTTTGTCTTTGTACTGTAGTTAGTTGAATATTGGTCAGAAAGGATTAGCAAATCATTGCATTGTTTTTATTTACATTTTATGTAGTGTTCCAACTTTTGTGGAATCAGAGTTGTCCAAAAATGTCTTAAAGAATGGCAGCTCTCGCCAAGAAAGTGGTTAGAGGCAGTGCACGCTCATTTTAAATAAGTCGACAAAGACATAAATTATAGCAAGCATTGTTAAATAATAATATATTAAGAATGCAGTGTCTGTAAAGGAAGAAAGGCTTTACTCCCCTCCTTAAACACAATGAATTTTCCCTGGCAGAAGCGAATGGAGTGAAGAAAAGTCCCAAAAAGACTCCTAAACCAAGGAAACCCAAACTGGTGGAGATGAGCACCCAGACGTCTCCCGGGCTTGCCCAGAAATCCAGAGGCAGACCCAAGAAAACCACCTCCTAAGCATCCACCTGGATCTACACTCCTCCCTCCATCCTTCTGTTTTTCCTCTGCTTCTTAAAAAACTCACTTTTTGTTTAAGTTTTATATGGTCAGATTTTCTATCTGTTGCACTGATAGATGTTTATGATTGATTGTATTTGGTGTGGCTCAAGCCAGAACCATTGTAATAAAGAGGAAATTAAACTGTCCGTTGTTTATTTGTAATTAAGGCCTTCAAAGTCGGTGGCCACAGTGTGATGGAAAGAAAACTATTTGAGTTCAATTCAGTTAATATAATCCTAAAGTAATCAGAGAAATAGAAGCGTGAGTCACCCTCTCCAGAATAAGGAGCGGGACCCACACTTTGAGTCAGGGTTGGGAGGTGTCAGGAGTGTGTGAGTCACCAGCTGACTGCACATTTATACTTTCTCTTGATGAAGTCATCATCTTTATTAACTGCATGTTGTTAACTACACAGTACCTCCAGGAACTTACAATTGCAACAATTAATGCAAATTTGAAGCATATTTTGTTAGACTTTTTGTAATCTTGAGCCTTTTTCCCAAGGTTAGATAGAACACTAAGAACTTAAGAAGTGAGGGTGCTTTCATTCCCTCTGGAGCGTTTTTGATTTGATTTGATTTTTAATGAATTATACAAAAAAACACTAAAGAATTTTAAAATCATCACTACTTTGAATGTTTTTTTTCTTTTTTTAGAAAAGGTGCCATGAAATCAGCCATTTTAGGTTGCAACACTCTCCCAAAAAAGCCTGTCAAATCCTGGAGGGATGTTTAATATGAGTTGACCTCTGTGTGAGTTTGCCTGACAGAATAACTCAGCCCCCCTTAAAACAGTCCTACTGAAGGTTCTATCAAGTGACTCCATGGATCCACTGGAGAACAAACACTCGCTGGTAATGACTGGAAAGACTGACAGGATTTATTTCAGGACTGCTGTATTAGACTGTATCAGTGTCCACCAAGGAGGTCCTAATAAACTGGTAACAGTGTAGATTTAGCTTCAGTTCCAGTATGAGTTACTTGTGTGATTTGTGTCATCAGATATGTTTTGGCTACATTTTAAGATTTAAGAATTATTAATAATAAGAATAAGAATTATTATTATTATCATCAGTAACTTAATATTAGGAAAATCTTCACCAGGTTATGAAGAATCCCTCTGGCTGGTGTTAATTTCTTTTGGGTAATAATCTAGTTATAAATGATGTTAAATGATGGGTTTTAGACTTTCTAATAGACCATCTTGTCTCCGTACACAGTTAATAAGTTGGATTTTAGTCCAGATTCTCAGCAGGTTTTTCCATAAGTGGATTCATGTCTGATGAATGAAAGTGCTAAGAAGGCAACTGTCCTGCTGAAAGATAAAAACAACCTGGCTTATAACTGATCTATATACCATGAGGAAACCATTCATTGGCTATTAATGAATCTATAAGTAATTGAATGAATTTGAAGATGATGTCCCGAGAGTGGCAGCTTCTCTGTTGAAAACAAGACATTGTAAATTTCCATCAAATGGCAGGATTTTAGTCATTTTCTTTAGTGAGGAAAGCCAATCAGGATTAAGCCCAGCTGTGATGCATTTACTGATGTCCAAAGTACATGTAAAAAGGAAGGGTTTTTGAAGATTTAACAACTTCTACCACTCAAACAATATGAATGTAAAGGTGCTTTCAAACCTTAAAGTCCAGACCGATGGTTCATTGTTTTTAGATGCTGTTTACAGTTGGTCTGATTAGTTTTGGTTTCATGTGGTTATCCAAGTGGACTAATGAACTTTACATATCATACCTACATCCTGTCATCTTCACCTACGTGGGCTGTGTCTCTGTATTTGACAATGATTGGTTTACAGGCGGTCGTGTGTCTGACATTGACGTGTTCACAGTTCGGCAGGTATTCTGACTTCAGTGGCTGTATGCAGAGAGATGAACAAATTCCCATTGTTTACACCATATTATTACTATTATTTTATTATGTTATTATTTTATTATTATTGTCATGCCGCTACCACCAGCAGTTTCCAAGTGAAACAACAACTGAAAAGTGTTCCATTTTATGACTTTTTCCAGTTGACTCTATAAAGTTGTCAGACCTGATGTCAGTTAAACATCTGGTCTCATTCTGTCCCCATGTGCTCCCATGCCGCATTTTGGTGTGTTGTTTTTCTTTCTTCCAGCTCTGATGATATCCTGTTGTAATTTCCAACAATTGGTCCAATAGTCTGAACCATTCAGAAAATGTTTTCAAACTAGAAACAAACCGAACCATGGTTCAATTTGATCAAGACCACCTCTTTTCCCCAAACCAAAGTCCACCTTTTTGGTCTGGACTGTGGTCCAAGGGAAGTTTCCCACCTGTTATTTTGGTCTGGATCAAAACCTCAAACCTTTGAGAGAATAAATGTACCACTGCTGAGCCCAGTGATCTGTTCAAATCGCAGTCGGTGGCCTGAATTTGCAAATAAGTGCGTCTCTTTGTCCTTCTGCTGCTGAAATGTCACATTTTTGAAACTAGTGTCAAACCATCAGTTATATTTCTATCACACAGTGGACAGGAGAACATTTCACACATGAGGAGCTGCTGACAAGCTGTCCATTTTCCCTCCATCCATTCTTGTCCTCAAGCTTATGGACCATCCCCGATGGGACCCCCCACCTCCCTCATTAACTCCCAACAGGCTCCGCTCCCCTCCCTCCCCATGGAGGAAGACATCTCCACTAATATCAGTGTTGTGAGGGCCCCCGGGGGCCCCTGTGGCGGCTGGTGGCTCGCCATTGATTGTTCCAGCCTCTTCGGGAGTAAAGAGCCCCCCTGCCTGGCTTTCCTCCCACCACCAACGCCACCCCCCACCCCCCAACTGACCTTGGGGGCGCCACAGCCACGGTCCCGCAGTAGGGGGCAGTAGTACATAATGATAGCAAATGGATGTATGGGTGGGGGGGGTTGGAGAGATGGAGGGTGAAAAGGGACAGCACTTAAACACAACACTACCATCTTTTCTGCTTGCAGAGAGAGGTGTACAATTTCACCCCGGCCGGCCTGTTTCATTTAGCGTGGCTCTGTTATCCAGTGGCCGGCCTGGCAGGCAGTTGTTGCCCCCGTGTTCGCTGTGGTCGGGCTCCGATCGGCGAGCCGGCAGAGCGTGAAAGCCTCGCAGCAGTAGCCTAACCACCACTCTCACGATACGGATGACAGCCCTCCCCGGGCCCATGCGCCAATAACTCGATAACAGTTTCCTCGGCCGGTGGCTTTCCTATGTTTGTGACAATTGTCAGTATTTTGGTGGGGTGGGCCGGGAGGGGATCCAAAGTGTTCAAACTCTCATATAAGGCACAGCCGAGGCAGGTCTCAGGGTCCAAAAGTTCAGACGGAGACGTAGGAATGTTTTAAAGTCATGGATGTGAATGACAAGCCAACACTAGAGCGTTCGGTACAGTTGTTGATATTTTGACCTTTGAAAACAAAATATATTCTCTTTATGATGGCGGTTCCGTGTTCAAATGCATGTAGTATATTTAAGAACATGAGAACCGAAACCAGAGATATGCGGAGACGGTGACTCAAGTCACATGACAGGGACCCAGTCTGGTGACTTTAGTCTTAAAATTAAAAACTTAACTTTGACTCTAACCAGTGATTCAAGACTTGACTTGGACTTAAATGCCCAATAGGCTATGTAAATTCTGCTGCTATTTAGATTTGTGTGCATCGGCTGACAACAAAAGGCAGCAAGTGCCCACAGCCGATCAATTTGCAGGTCTTACAGTGCAGCGCAAACTCAGACCATCCGCTTGGGACCCACTGTGTGCCGAAACAAAAGTTTCCACAGGTGGCCTGAAGTAAGAGATCAAACTGGTAGAAGCAAGAATTGTTAGCAAGCTAGCTAACATTGTAAACTACTGTCACATTTACAGAGAACAGGAGCAGTAACCTGGATGTAACAAAGCAAGTGGCAATTTCTTTCCTCACAGCCAACAACAATAAATACATCATGGTTTGTGTAAAGTATGTAATGTATGTTTGGACGATGGCTACTGACATATGATGTTCACTGTGAAACATAACAATGGATGATGACATTTTTATATGCTTTCTTTTATACTGTACATCCTCCACTAAATCTAACCATCATAGTGTGATTTAGTGAAATAGATAATAAGGTAGTACATTTTCATCAGTTCTACGACAGTCTTAAATTATAATGTTCTGAAGGTTGAGGGCTCAGTGGTCAATGCCGTCCATCGGCCCAACCCTAATATGTATTATCTATACACAGTACTTTATTTTGCTCCATCTTGTTATTCTGTTAGCTTGTGACCAGCACCAAAGAAATCCTCAAACTAACTGAAATAAGCATTTTGTAGCTTATTTCAAAAGCCCCATGGCAGGTCTGTGTTTATATCTGCTCATGCATCCTTCTCACCCCCTACCAGTTTGCATGTCTGTCTGTATTCCCCCACTTCCAGCCCATTCTTTTAATTTGAAAAAATAATTTGGAAATTTTCAGGGATTGATGCATTCGCACACAAAAGTAACTCTAACAAAACTGTGTAAATCAAAGTCAAAAGAAAGTCAGAATCACTAAAAGTGGAAGTGAAGTTGTGTAAACAGTGTGGAACGTAGTGTTTTGAACTGTTTAGGAAGCCTGTCCGTTAAAGAAAGTGGAGGCGTTTGAAGGACATGTGGAGCTCTGAAAACTTTCACAATGCTACAGTGTGTGCAGGTTTTAATCTGTAGTCATGTGAGTTCTAATGTAGCCTGAACATCTGCTGGGGTGTGTTCTGCCTCGCAATTCGCCAGCCGTCAAACTGGTATTCCCTTTTCCTTTTGTTTGTTCTTTGCTCATTTGTGTGTGTGTGTGTGCGGGATATGTGGGTGTACACAGACTCATGTATGTGTCCACAGGTTGGCACAAGGAGAAAGTGTTCTGATTGTGCCTCGCGTCCGTAACTCCACGTATTTGTGGGTGAACCAGAATGTTGCTGAGCTTTCAGAAATTTTGGATTCTTCAGAATGATCAACTTTCAGCCTGTAAATTCTGGTGTCTGGGAAAAAGCAAACAAGATTTTCTTAAACACAATTTTATTTTTTCAATAATATTTATAATAATATTAATATTAATAATATTTAAAATAATAAGTAATATTAATTATTTATTTTTTATATTTTTTTTTATTAATAGTGGATAAAAAAACTGTGAGTAATGTGAAAGGGGTTGCTAATAGTGACAAACCCAAAGAATTATCTCCAGCTCTGCAGTTCATAGCAGTTGTCAGTAAATAACCTTTTAGCCTCTTTTAGCTCATTGTAATGTTTTTCAGCCTTGTTTCCAGCAGCAGCAGCAGCCAGCTGGCTTTAGCCAAAAACCCAACAGAACCTTTGATAAAGCCTTTATATACTAGAAACCACCAGGTGGAGACTGGCTTGTGAACATGGTGGATCAGTGACAAGGCAGACACTTGTCTCTAAGGTTGGAGAAGACCAAACACAGAGCTTAAAGAGGGGAGTGAAAACTGACTTTTTCATTCTTGAGAATTGGGACAAAACCATATTTTGAGTTTCACTCTTCAATTATGATTCCCAGTGATGATTTTTTAAATTCCATCTGACGGAGTTGATGTCGTATTGTGTGTTACTTTTTTGTGTTACATTTTTTTATTTCACCACATAGTGAGTAGATCTTTTTTTTAAAGGTATAGTTAGCGATCATAATCCGACACACTTTTTGTCAAAATCACCGTATCTCTCCTCACTGTCCACAAGCTGTCACTTCTGAGAGCATGCTGGAAAAAAAATTCGGTTTCAATACTCAGCCTGGGCTCTGAATTTCAGCAGGTAAATCTGTGGCTCGGACCGAGCCACCAAAACATGGGTCCACCCCCTCACGCCCGGGGGATAGTTCATACTCGTGCACAGATCAGACACAGGGGGGAGGGGGAGTAGTAGGTCGCATAGCGTGCACAGTTAGAGTAAGAGAGAGACATCAGGTGCAGATATTTTGCATTCGCCATGGCTGAAAAACAGCCCAAGAGAAAACAGTCAGAGGAGCATAAATTAAAAAAGAAGGGCTACAACACTGGTGTGGCTTTCCGACGGTGGAGGGAACTCCGCGAATTGAAAGGTCTGAAAACGGACATGGAGGTCGCCGTCTTTCTGCTGGACAGGTGAGCAACATTATCTTGCAGTGCTTCACATAACAGTAACAGCCGTCAGACATTCATCATTTTGTCTAATCTGCCAAAATGTACTGTTGTTGTGATGTTATCTATTTATAATAGCAGTCGAGTTGTGGGTACAGTTGTCTGACGGGTCAGCTAACCTTAGCTTTGTGGCTTAGCAGTGTGCTAACTCACAACTTGGCTATTTCAGCTGCTTTAGTTTCTACGGCTGTTTCCATGACAATGGAAACCCCCATGAACTTCGGGGGTAGAGCCCGGGGTGGAGTATGAAGGGAGGGGTGGGTCTGTATTTGTTTACACTTCAAATATCAACAACCTCTCTACTTGTTTTCTCCCACATCGCTAACTACACCTTTAATTGTCTTGGAGTTCTCTTAATGTTAATCAAAATACACATTTTTCATTCTTATTTAGCTTTGATTTAGAAGGGCTACAGAGTTGACATGTTATGGTTGAGACACATCTGATAGCTATATTATTCATGAATTTGTCAAAAAATATAAAGTTTACCAGTGTTTGAGCAGTATTCCTGACTTTTTAAACTAGGAAGTGAGACGGGGGTCCTTGGGGTGTAACTAACCCTTTTTAAAGCCTGATTAAATCATGTTTTTCTGACAGAGTTGACAGAGATCTGGGACACAACTTTAAAGGGCCAACATTTTTGTGACAAAATCATTTAGAAACAGATGACTATAATAGCACAGTTATATACCCATGCTATGGGTACATATTGTTAGTTTTAGATTTTGAAGGTTTTTAACACATTTTTAAATTGTTTGAAGTTGTGAATTCTTGTCAGGCTGTTTTCTGACACAGAGGAAGTTTAGAAATTAAAGTTTTTTTGGTTGGACATGATTTGTCCCAATTCTAAACGGCTGACATTCATCAAATGGACATAAACACGACTCAAATTAAAATGGATTTGAACAGACTATAGCTTGCTAACACATTTAGCATAACTTCACAAGGCCATAATATGTCTTTTTTGGGAAGAAAAAAAAAAGTCATGTCTAACGCAGGCTAACTTCAACCAATCAGATCAAACTCATGCTGAAGCCAGTCGGGAGAAGAGTGAAAACATCTTTTCCATCGATTAAACCTTCAGTTTTATTCTTTGCTCTTCTTTCAGTGAAGAATGTAACTGATGCTATCACAGTAGCTAACCTCTTCAGGACCTGCCATTGTTTGTTCAAGATGAGTCATTTCCATGGACACTTCTCACTGCCATCACACCTAAAACCACACCCATAGCTGCCAGTTGTCTTTCCTAGGGCACTGATTGGCTACGAAATCTTAGGTGCGGGCCCAAACAGATAACTTCGCAAGTCCAGCTGCCTCACAGGGCAAATGAAAATAGGGTTTTCATCATAATTCCCAGAGGAAATTCAGCCCTTGTGTGAGAGCACAGTCAAATGTTGTTCTCAGGAGTTGGAGGAGACCAAAAAAGAGCTAAAAGTAAAGTGAGTATTGGACACAAACAGGACTCCAAATGAATGATAACACTGCTCCGTGCCTATAGGATGTCCAAATAGGCAGTTGTTTAGCACAATGACAATATGTTAGATGTGTTTTCAGCTTGTTGAACCGGCCAGAAATGTTCAAAAATCTACTAATGTAGCTTTAAAGTTTCTAAATCCCTGTTAAAGGGAAGAATAAAGTGACAGATGTGTTCAAAAACGCTGCTACTAAATCATGCCTTTTCCTAATATGTTCAAGTATCAAAATTTGAGGAGAGAATATGTGTATTATTTGGCATTTTATGACTGAATTAGTTGTAAAAAGGTAAAAAGAACTCATTTTTTCTTTTCATTGTGTTTTAATCTAAATCACATGGACCTCTTTGTCTGGCGCTTGTGAATAATATGCTGTGTCAGTGGCCTCCTGTGTCTTCCCTCTACATTCCCTGGCTCTTCAATTGTCACAGCTTAGACAGTAAATCTGCATTTCACCCTCAACCCTCACCTAAAAAAAAGTCAAACTGAAACTCTCACCCACCTTCCACCCCCCCCAAAAAAAGTACAATAAAAACTCTCCCACAGTTGCAATCATCCACACCTACCTCCTCCTGAAACTCCTGGATGAAAAGGAGCGATGGAAATTTCACTCTGCTCGTGCTGTAATTTAGCCCTCCCTCTCCCCTTCCCGTCAAAAAAAAAAAAAACAGACCCCCTCTCCCAAAAGACAAAAACACACAGAAATATGCACACCGATTCCAGGTGTGGGGGGAGTGTGTGGGTGAAGTTACGGTACATTTGCCATTCTAGTTGTGTGTAAATATTAGAAAGCAGCAGGTTCCTGGCGTGAAGAGAAGCCAGCCAAAGCGGCGGCACTAAGACAGGCGTCCTTATCGGTATTGTGTTCAGACTCCGGCGTGTTCCTGCTGTTTGTAATCTGCAGCCGCCGCTGTGAGCAAAACTGGACAGGCATTTATTGTCCCAGCAGGAGGACGCTTGACAAGAGAATGTTAAACACTCCGCTACCTGCAATTTTCAAAAGGCGATAGCAGACATGATAAAATGTACACACACATTTAATTTCATTTTTTTTCTTCTTTTTTTTCTCATGAAGGGAGAAGCAGCAGAGATGTTGTTGTAAATACGTGTGTGTGTGTGTGTGTGTGTGTGTGTGTGTGTGTGTGTGTGTGTGTGTGTTCATTGAGGAAGAACAGGACGAGTGTCAACAACTCTTCCAAGAGAAGCAGAGTGCCAGAGAAGGCCCACTGCAGGCCAAATGGGAGCTTTAATTTGATTTATCGCTGGCGGTGGTGTTGACTGGGCTCGCCGGTCATCAAGAAGACATGTTCATCAGCACTCTCTCCCTCACACACACACACACACACACACACACACACACACACACACAAACATTGTAATATGTATACTACAGTAGCCTGTGGAATGAGATGCCACATGTGACACAATTACTTCTGGGGTTCTTGTCGCTTTAGTAAGCAAGTTAAATTTAATTTATATAGGACCCTTTAAAACAAAGTTACAAAGTGTTTCACAGGATACAGATACAGAAAAGAAACAACATACATATATAGTATGCTAATTCTTGAGAACTGGGATAAATCTGTATTTTCTGATTTTTACTCTTCAATTATGCTGGAAAATATACATTCAAAAGCTCAAACTCTGTTGGTATTACCCCGTGTAACAGGCCAACCTGCCTGTGATTTTTTTATGAAATGTAGATGTTGACTCTGTCAGATGGAGTTGACAAAATGTTACATTTTCTTCATTTCACAGCATATTTGTAGTGAGTATCTATTTCATTTTTTAAAGTGTCTCAGAGTTCTCTTAATTCTAATCAAAATGCACATTTTTAAAACATAATTCTTATTTAGCTTTGATTTAGAAGGGCTAGAGTTGACATGTTATGGCATTCCTGCCTTTTTAAAACCAACCAAGTGAAACAAGGGTCCGTAGAGTATAGCTAACCCTCTTTATGCCTGATTAAATCAAGTTTTTGTAAAAATCTGTTGATGGGAGGTGAGTGAGTGTGAGGTTTCACACCTTTAATTTTGGTCCAGATCAAACTGAAAAGTCCAAAAAAATCCAGACCAACCAAGGTGTGAAAACATCCCTTAAAATCAACAGTGCAAACACGTTACTTTTTATTTAATCTATTTAACCAGTCCACCAACTAAACCATGTAACACATGTCGGCCTTCTGTCCGTCATCAAAATGAGCTGCAACTTCTCACTTGTCAGTTCATTTTCTCACCTTTGGCAGGATTCTAATCACTCTGATGAGGACTGAAGCTAAAGTGAGGAAACCATGTGAATCTAGAAGCCGTCATCACTGACAGTGATGCTGCTAATCCCCTAAAGCATTAATGGCTGGTCACACACTTTATAAACAGCAACATCTCAACACACTATTTCATCCCATGGACCAACACTAAACCACTTTCACAGTGATGAGCTCTGAGGGACCAGGGAGTCAAAACTTTAAGAAGCTGTTATTTTACCATTTCACCACCTACACCTCCATGTTGGAAAAGACTTCACAGGATACTTGATTTGGGTCCCCAAATAAAAATAATACAATAGAGGAAATTCTGCAAATTTAAGACTTAATCAGCAGTAAACCTTTTATAAAGCATTTAAAATGTGTATATTGTTTTACTGATGAGAACAAAAAAGAACCTGTTTCTTCTGTCTAAATGCCCTGTTTTGTCTCATTTATGAAGTAAGAGGAAATAAAAACAATGAGATGGCCGGTTAACTCAGACCAAGTGAGTGTATTAGGATTTCAGCTTCTTAAATGTGAATATTTTTTGGTTTCTTTACTGCTTTACGACAGTAAACTGAGAATCCCTGGGCTGTGAGTAAAACACGTGGACGTCATCATGTGCTCTGAGAAATACTGATCGACATTTTTCACCATTTTTGATATTTTAAAACAAACAGCTATTAATTGAGGAAACAATCGACCGATTAATCAACTATGAAAATAATCATTAGTTGCAGCCCTAGAATGTGTTTCTCTTTATAAAGTTTTAATGCGTATATGTTTTCTATAAAAAGTGTGATAATATGGGGTGATGCAAAAATGGCAGGAACGTGCATAAATTTAATTTATGCACAAATTAAATTTGCGATGAGATTTGATGAGATGTCCTGGCCGACACATCAGAGTTTACAGACTTAAGAAAACATCTTTGTATATGTATATTGTGAATCATATCGCAATATTAGTGAAAATAATTCAATATTTTTTCAAAATTGTTCAGCCCTAATAGGCCTGCAGTAGACAATAGTTATTCAGTTTTTCTTTAAGCTGATTTTTCTTTTCTGTGTGTTAGTTTCCATCACAGTCCACCTCAGTCTGTGTAGCTTGTGACTCTGTGGTGGCATTTTTTCCCCCCTTTAGCTAAGACAGAGACAAACGTACACTTGACCCATGCAGTTTGTTAGACATCAGACACAGCCCTGTGACGACAGCCTTCCCTGTGGTCTTCACAGCTGTTGGATAAAAGCCAGATTTTAGGAAGCGTCTGTCTTGCAGCGGTGGTTTGAGTTTTGAAAATTCAAGTCAATCAAAATGTGGGACATGGTCTGATATGTGTGGGACGTGGGATAAAAATGTGCAGTCCCACATGAGGTGGAACACCTGGTCACCATAGTCCAGTGTTAAGAACCTTCACATGGCTGTAATAAGACCAGCCTTTACTGTGATGATGTTGCTTCAGTCACATATTGTCTGAAAAACCCCTCACACCCTGATGCCAACAACCACTGAACAGCTGAATGAATCATTATGAAGTTTAAACACCTTGAATCCTTTAAGACACTCATGTCTGAGCGTGGACCGGTCCTCGTCAGTCCGGTCGTGGACGGCTGTGTGTCCATGTAAAATCACACAGGCAGCTGAGACATGCCTCTGCTCTGATTTGTCTGTGTGAGCGATGGCCCTTAAATTGGGTCACAGCGACTAATGGATGCCATGCTGGGAGTGCCATTAAGAGGAAATAAACCTATGTGGACATATTTATTAAGTAATTTGCACCTCAGGCCATGGAACATCTATTAGAGGCTAATCAGGGGAGCTTGTTGACTGCGCTGTCTGACTGCTTAGACAATCAGACTGTATGATTTCTTAGATTTTGACACCTTTGTAGGAAAATTCTTGAATCTTTCAACCTGGGTCTCATCTGTGTTCGCTCTGACTCTGGGTCATGCTAACTTTGCACTCATCACCACTGTTGTAGAGATTTCACAAACAGTTCCATCAAAACAACATCTATAGATCCCTGTTCTTCTGAATATATATACGGTCACTCACTCTACAGGGACGCGAGTGTCACTTGAAAAAGTTTACATTAACCAATGAGAGCAGACTGACCGATCCATACATGCGGATGATGTCATGAATTTTGACATTCTTGTCATGTAAAATTCTCTTTTAACTTGACAAAATCAAAACAAGCACAGAACGATGTCTCTTGCCACAGACGACAACATAAAAGAAGTAACAAGATTTTAAAAAAAATATGTAACAAGATGAAAAAACTACAAAAGTCACAAGATGTAATAAGACAAAAACAAATGACATAAGAGATGTAACTAGATGTAATAAGATACAATATTACAAAGTAAAAAATACTAGAAAAAACATGAAAAGATATGAAATTAAAAAAAAGAAAAGATGTAACAAGACTAAACAGACTTGAAGGTGCAGAAAAGGTGAGGTTCAGTTCACTTTGAACAGAAACGGTCAGTAGAAATACTTTTATACTTAGATTACATTTCAGAGGCTATACTTTTTACTTTTACTACAGTAAAAAGTAGGATCAGTATATCTACTTTTACTAAGTCTTTTTTACACAAGTGCTTGTACTTGTACTTGAGTAAGGAGTATGTGTACTTTTGCCAGCTCTGGAGAAAACCAGGGAAACCAACCAAGGTTGAAAAATAAGAATTCTCCTTTAATGTTCTTTATGTTCCTCACACTCGTCTCTTCACAGTTCTGTATAGAACACAAGCTCTTCATATAGCTGCCTGCTGACACAACACCTGTCTTCAGACCCACAGACAGTTTGTGTGTCATGAGGGAGGGGCCCTCAGTCCTTGGGGAGCCTGTTTTGTTCCCCTGGATGTCTGGAAGTAGCGACAGGGTCCGGCTGGTAGACTGGCCCCAGGCAGCGCTCTCTCTGACCGGGGCCGGGCTGTGGTAGCTGGGAGGAGGACGGCTTCTGATGGGTGTGATGGGGGCGGAGGAGCTTGTCGGTGGTCCGTGGGGAAGTCATGCTCATTCAGCGAACACCAAGGGCCGGTGGGGAGCCCCGGGCAATGTCCCACACCGGGGCCACAGAACAATGTTGTGGTGAAACTCTCTGGCTTCAGCAACATCACAGTTGCGGTCAGCTGGAGAACAGATCCTGCATGACTTTCCTTTTGTCCTCACATTGAGTGGCTGTCTTCAGCTCATGGACAATGGGGCAAAATATTACAAATTGGGCTCCTTTGACACCCACTGCACCACCACCACCCACTCATC
>JAJHUR010006095.1:0-16616 GCA_027495735.1 Lutjanus campechanus | reverse complement strand
TATGTTGTTTTTGCTTTTACATCATTTTTGTCACATCCTGTCTTTTATGTCGTTTCTCTTCTTGTTACATCTTTTACATCGTTTTTCCTGATTGCATGCATCGATTTCATCTTGTTACGTTTGTTGTCCGTGATTTGCACTGATGGATGCACCAGTTGTCTTTTCTATTTATTATTACTCCATCCATTTAATTTAAAATCAGTCTTGGTGTTGGGAAGACGGTACTCAGTGATGCAACATAAAGATACTTAATAATTCCCCTCAAATGCAGTACAGATATTTGTGTTCCAATGTAGTCAGTAAAAGTAAAAAGTTGTCAGATAAATAAATACTCAAGTAAAGTACAGATACCTGCAAAGTCTTTTTATGTTCAGTAACAAAGTACTTCCTTCCCATCTCTGGTTTTATTATTCACACATGTATATTTTATACCATTAAACTGTATATTTGGTGTCTTTTTATGTCTCACTCTACATCATGACTTTTCTGTGTGGGGTAAAGAAAACGCTCCTCTTGGCTTCACTTGTATACTTGTTTCTTTGTTATTTTGAAAGGATGTCTCTGAAGAATTCCTCTGGGGTGTGAGATGTGTTTTGACTGCGAGGCCCAGTGACATCAGTGACATATGTCTGCAGCGCCGTCAACTGATGACAGAATAAATCTTGAAAATGGCTATCAATGAGTCCTTGAAATCCCAAACCAGTCAAATATAATGGCCTGATGTGTCCTCTGGGAGCAGGAGGTCACATGTTTTTCCATCCATAACTAATTTCTAATAAATGGCCAGTTTTCCAATGCTGGTGTTCAGAGGTCAAATTGTTTGCATGCTTTTTTTTTTCCCTGCCACAGATTCTCAAGACTACCTTTTGACTTTTGTGTTGTTGGAATATAGCATAATCACCATAGTAAAAACATGTTTGACCATTATATCTATACAGCAAATAAGAGTGCCAAAATAAATCAGAACATATATTTGATACACGGAAAGGCAAAGATACATACAACTTTAGATATTGCATTCCCAAGTTATAACATAATCTAATTAGTTCAAAATGAACTTTTTTGCCAAAAAATGTGCAATAAAACTCCTTCAATTAAGTTCATAGTCAGCTCATCCAAATGTATCATGTGTTTGGTTGTCTGTGTGTCTGTCTGCAGTTAATCTCTCGTAGTCGTGGACACATCAGCCTAATATATTTGTGCGCATTTATGACTGTATGTACAAAGACCTGACGTGGTTGCTGTGATTTGCAGTCTCCTAAAATCTATTTTATTGATGGCTCTGTTTTATACAGATTTATATAGATTTTGAGCAGTTATTGGGCTGGAAAACATCAAACCAATCTGGCAACACTGTTCATAACTTACTAACATCACATTCAGTGAACAGAGTGAACTAAAAAAAGACATTTCTTTAGATATGCAGGCTTCAAATGCTGTTAAATGTCTGTTGAGTATCCATGAATAGCCTGGATATTGGCTAATAATAGACGTTTTCTGCAAACCGCTCAGAGAGAGTCCATGTGCACATACCAGCACAATCAATTAAAAGCTAACAATGAATTTCTCAGGGACTTGGGTTACGACTTCAAAGCAGCAGCATGTGTGTCACTACCATTTACAACAGCGTCTGTCTTCAGAAAGCGATCTGGCTCTGGCGTGACCTTGCATCTAACCCTGTTAGATATGCGCCTTGAGCATGTTCATTGCTCAGTGACATTTTGCTCCTTAAAAATAACACAGATGCTGGGCCCTGTCTGACTCTGTAGCCTCGGCGTAGCTGGATGTCCGGCTATTTTCATTACCGCCCCTCGTAACCTCGCCCTCCCTCCCTCTCAGCGAGAAGGGCAGTTGTGTGAGTCACTTTATTAGTTTTGAAGTCTGACATGTTCCCAGCTTCTTGGCCCGTAGATGAAGCAGTCAGAGCCTGTCTGCGACTGGCGGGTGTTAATCACGGATCAGCAACTTGGGTATCACCTGTCCGACATCCCAGCGCTCGGGGACTCGGGGGATTTGCACAGTCTGGCCACTCTGACAATGTTGTCTGTCACCCATTAGCCCTCACATATCCTCTTCAGTTATTCACACACATCAGTCCCACCTGCAATTTTACATTTTTAGACATCATTACACATTTCACACTTCTGCAGATTCACCATTTTGTGTGTCGCTTGTGTCTTTCATCATATAATACAACTTTATCCCATGATTATCACATTAGGATTGCTGGTATGTGTGCATGTGTGTGTGTCAGTGTGTGTGTGTGTCAGTGTGTGTGTGTGTGTGTGTTCAAAGGCTTTGCAGGGCAGCACTCATTATGGATAAAGGGGGTGGGGAAACTAGTTCAAATTTATTGCCTGCGTCAGCTGTGTCAAATTTGGCAAGCTCAAATGGTCAGCTTGCAAATGGCAGGGCGATACCTAAGGGTCAGCAGCTTTTGTAATAAGCAGAGTTGTACATTTTCACCTCTCGGCGTATAAGTCGAGTGTTCATCCACATAAAATAGTGCCTAAAGTACAATCACAGATGACTGTTATGTTCACATTCCCAGGCTGAGTGACCTGATTGTGGGTTGGGGAAATGACATGAAGAGCCCTGCTGCTGCTGCTGATGATGAGGAGCAGGCTGCTCGTCCAAGTGAATCCTCCTCCTTTTTTTCTTCTTCTTCTTCTTTTTTACTTTTCTCTTCTTTTGATCATTCATAAAGGGGGACCACCCACTTTCTGAACCCTTCCCTCTATTTTTGCAGGGTCAGAAAGAGTGGCCAGTTGCTCTTTATGGCGGAGATTTTTACGATGTGGTCAGAGCTGTTTGGAGACCACCAGTTCCCCTTTCACTTGTCACTGGAGCTACAGTAGCCCCGAGGAAGGCCCGAGCTGTATGGGAAATGGGTTTGACTGTGTTGGAAAATTTGGCAACTGCTCAAAAATCTGTAAAGCATTTATTCTCCCTGTATTGCCCTATTTGTCTCTGACAGCATCCAATATGATCACTGGTATGAAGACAAATAAATTCCACCTATTTATACCAATTTTACTACTTAAAAGTTGGTGTTTTTTCATGGTCAATTACTCGATTGCTTCACTTAAATGCTCATTTAAAAGTTCATGACTCTGGATGTTGGGTTTGTAACTGATCTTCATCTGTGTTTTAATCTGAGCCTTGATCACCCCACGCTAGACTTTGCTGAGGGCCGAGTCAACCTGTTGCTGGTGTTTTATTAAACAAAGAAACATACATCAGTCCTGAGGTGAAATTGACCAGCTGACCAACAACTGATCTACAATTCAGCATCACTCATGTGATACACATTTTCAAGTGTGTGAAACGTTAGGGGCATTTACTTTCGAATGAACATTAAATAAAATTGATGCAAAAACTGAGCGATGAATTAAGAAAACTTAGGTGTGCTTTTTAAAACTCTCAAATTGCAAATTGTTTGAGAAACTAGCACAATTGTCCACGGTCAGATGAACCCACAAGGGGGCCAAAAGTGATTGTTATTTGCAATTACTCAAACTACCACAAAGGTATAGCCTCAAAGACAAATCCAATCATGACTGACCATGAATTAGACGTGACTTGATAAAATCGAAAAGATACTTGACGCCCTCCCCAAGGCCAAACACCACAAAGTCTATTATTTTAAAAGTTTGAATACACCAATCAATTAAACTTCCCTTCAATTGCTGAATCAACTAGCGTTAACACTATTCATTCCCAGCAAGTCCACAGCCAAGACATCCTGGATACGAGTGCTGCCATCTTACACTGGTGATGTCATTCGGAGCCAAAGTCTACACAGTAGAAACCAGCATCTAATGCTTTCAGGTTCCTGCCCATGCTGTTTGAACTTAATCTGTTTTAATCTCTTTTCATGCTAATTAGACAGTTTTATTTCATTTTATTGTGTTTTATTGTGACAGCATCCAAACAAGTTTCAGGAGAGAAACAGTTGGAAAAAATATATACCAAATATAATTTTAAATTACACAAAGAATAAGTCAAGGCTAATGTTAACATGTTTGCTGAGCTAATACTTAGCTCTGGTTAAGAGAACAGCTAAGTAACTTTGTGAATCAAAGAGGCTGTTATATTAGGACTTGAAACTAAAAGCTTATGACTTGAGACTTGACTTGACTTGACTTGACTTGGTCAGAAAAGTGTTAGGATTCATTGTCTGTGGATCACTAATAGCCACAGAAATGTTTAGGGTATCTGAATGTTGGTTTGAAGATTTCTTGTCATGAATCAAAGTTGGTCGCAGAAATAACTGTGACTTGATGTTGACAATAGAAGAAATGTCACAGAAGAAGAGCACAAAAATGATGGGAACTTTCTCTTTGTGGACTGGAGCCACTGCTAGCAGAACAAAGAGGATTTTGAATAAAGGCATTTCAAAAACATGAACGAAACAACAAATTTCTTGGGAATTAGTTTCTACCCCAAATGTCTCTTCATGTGTGAGGGCAAGACGGGGCCTGAGACTGGCAGGTGGATCAATATGTTGTGTGCAGTAATGTGGGCAGTTTTTGAAATCCAGAATAAACTCTTAAATAAATGCTTTGCTTCTTGAAGGAAGACTAAACAGATTTACAGCTCTACAACATGTGTGGGCTGCAGCACAATGTTGGACTGACACCAGTGAAAAGGCTCGATACAACAGAGGGTGGTGTGAAGTCTGGCACCTCTGCTGCTAAATGATATATATAAAAAAATAAAAATGAAGCCATTAATATTTATTTTTTATTTACTGTTTTATTTTGCTTATAGCTTCTTTATGGCCATGTAAGTTGGCCATATAATTCCCTCTATTCAATCATACAGTCGTTAAGTTTATACAGACAGATGACAGTCTAAGGAAGTCCATTTCTACTGCTGTCATGAAAAAAAAGGAAGATCCTGTAAGTTAGTTACTTAGTCATATTTACTTACGCTGGGTTTACTCTGTGCAATTTTGGGCTGTCCTGGACAAGAGATGACGATGACGAGATGATGAGAAATGTAGCAATATTCTTTGGTCATGGCGCCAAAACGCTGGTCCTATGTTGCACTGCAAGAGATGATCAAAGACAGCTATTCTCATGGTCTTATGACCAAACAGAGCATGAGACAAAATTCTGACAATTTTGGATAACCATCTGTTACAACCTACATCTACTAGCCAACCAACAGGAAAGAACATATGTTTATGTGTGCTATTTTAACAGATAGCATATCACAAATACTTTATATTACCTCAAGCTTAAAGGTGTGTCTTTTACCTGAAGACTTTCTTGATGAGGCCCGAGTCGAGTGGCTATATAGCGGTGGATAAACTGCTCATATATGCCTCTGGGACATACACGCTGTTTCCTTAAATTCTTCACAAAGAAAATCCCTTATTGTTTTGTTATTTAAATGCTTTTATTGATGCAGCAAAAACAAGAAATGTTTTTATTCGGGGGGTTCATCAGCAGTAACTTAACATAACCCCGACACAGCTGAAAGCGAATATGAAATGGTAAAATAAAGCAAATACCTGAAAGTACAGACAGCGACAGAGGAGAGGAACTACATTTGAAAACATAAATATTCTGTTAGAAGCTATAAAACTACTGAGAGTGTCACAACACTTGTTTGTTTGAGGGGGAGAAAGGAGGCAAATCATGGGTTGGCCAGCAAGATGTCACTGCAGCCCACTTGGAGGCGGGTCAGGCTCGCATGGTTTGACTCAGCGAGGCCAAAAGCACTAGCAGAAAAGCCCCATAAGTGTTCTAAGTTGCCTCTTTTCTTTCAACATGACCAGGTCCACATTCTCCTCTTCTTTTGATTTTTTTCCACACACATAAATGCCACTATTGTAACTGTTCGATTCTTGCTTAGGTTCTTTGTTCACCACTGTAATGGCACAGATGGATGATGTATGCTGATGATGTTTTCTTGTATTTAACTCATGTCGTAACTTATGATTTAGTAGGTGTCATCATCACACAGTCTCCATACATCACACTTGATGTCGTACCAAAGTTTATTAGATCCATTTTGGACAGTGTGGCTGCAGTTAGCTTAGGTAAATAAGTGTGGCAGCGAACCTGGGCAGACAGAGCCTTCTCCATAGCTGCCCCCTCCCTCTGGAACAACTGAGAAACTGCACCGACCCGCATTTATATCACTGCTCAAAATTCACCTATTCAGAACTGCTTTTAATATGTGATGACTGTTACGCTTTGTATCTTTAGTGTGTTGCATCTCTGATCTTTTAACACATGTAATGTGTCAAGTGTTTTATTATTTTGACATACTAACTAATATTTTGAGTGATAAATAAGTCATAATTTTGTGAAAGTTTCTCATTGTAATGACTCAAAGGATCTTCTTTTTTATCATCATCAGATATGACCATGCTTGTGACATTTTCTTTGGACAGCAAGATGTTTTTCCACATCTGTTGCTGCAACATCATATAGTGACATGAAGCTTTTGTAGACCAGCGATATGGACATGGACCATGCCCCGGTTCTCAGTCCACATCACTCCCATCACTAAGTGTCTGTTCAGCTTTCTGACTAAATCAATATTGACTGTTGTGGTACAGGAGCAGATCTGATTGATGTGTTGATGGGCTGACGGTGTCTTACAGTAAGAAGTGACATCAACAAGTGGAATCAGTTGCTGCTGCAGAGCAACATGTCAGAGATGCCTAACTGCTGCATTTTATCACTTTATTGCCCCAGACAGGGGTGACGGTGGTGGTGGTGGGGTCAAGAGAACGTGAGAAGGGTAAAGATGTGAGGGCACTTGAAGCTTCATGTTGCACTGTTGTTCATGGACACAAAATACACTGTAAAAAATCATGGTGGAATCAAGTGAACTTTTCTCATTAAAGCAGCTACAAGGGGTTTATCACTACTCATGAAACAGTCTCAGTTTATTACTGATGCCTCTATATGACCAACATAAGCATATGTGACCATTCTCCAGAAGATTGGTTATTTCTTTGTGGTTATTTTTAATGTCTGCCACCGGATTGGATTCTCTGTCAAATCAGATGAAATGAGTCCATGTTAACATTGTTTTCTAGTGATATTTATTTTTATCATTTTATTTTTGACATTATATTTCCTTTCTATAGCCGTGGAAACACTGCTACTTTTATCCACTGGGGCCTCCACAATCAACACAATATAAAAATCTCCTTGTAGTAGCTTTAACTTTAAGTAAGTACACACATTTACACAAGTTAATTAAACTTTAATGTTCTAATATGTATTTTTAGAACACTTCAGAGCTTATAAACATAACTTAAGAACATGAGTTGTTTTAACTAGAAATCTTTTGAAACGATGAGTTCAATGTAAAAGAAATCAAATTTGTTTACAATGTTCATCAGTGTGATTGAAGAATTGTTGGTTTAACTTAATATCTTAAGTTTATTGAACATATTTTCTTAAGTGCAACTGAATTAAGTTTATTTGACTACAATAGTTTATTGTTTAGAATCAGAACAAAATTATCTTAACTTGTCTTTTCATAATCAGTTGGTTGAAAATTTTAAGACAACCTGGACACATAACAACAGTTTATTTTTATTTATACAATTTTTGATTATATTTTGTGGTTATGAATGCAGAAACGCTACTGCTTTTATCCACAGGGGTCTTCAAAACCAACACAATTTGAACGTTTGTTGTAGTAGCTTTTACTCAAAGTAAATATACAAGCTTTGTTTTTTCAACTTATTAGATTTAGAAATTCTAGTATTTATTTTCAGAACACTTCAGAACTTATAAACATGAGTTCCTTTAACTTAAAATCTTCTGAAATGATGAGCTGAATGTAAAAGAAAATCAAGTTTATTGAACATGTTTTCTCAAATACAGTTGAATTAATATCAAGTTTATTTGACTAGAAACATTTGTTGTTTTGAATAATCACAAAATTAACTCAACTTGTCCTTCCAAATTTAGTCAACTTAAAAATTTAAGGCAGCTTGGCCACATAATAAGAGTTATTTATAGTATTAGTAGTACTGTAGTGTAGTATTTTTATTTACATAACTTTATTTTTGACATTATATTTTGTGGTTATGACAGAGGAAACACTACCGCTTTCATCCACAGGGGCCACAAAAATGAGCATATGAAAGTTCCTTGTAATAGCTTTGACTTAAAGTAAACATAAAAGTTTCATTTTTTCAAGTTGATTAAATTAAGAAATTATAGTGTCTATTCTAAGAACACTTCAGAACTTATAAACATGAGTTCTTCCTACTTGAAGTCTTTTCAAATGATGAGCTGAGTCTTAAGAGAAATCAAACTTGTTTGCAATGCTTGTTTATTTGTTTTGAATCATTACAAAATTACCTCAGTTTGTCTTTTCAGTCGACTTGAAAATTTAAGGGAACCTTGACACACAACAATAGTTTATTTCTACAGTGTTTGCCTCCTCTGGCAGCAGCAACTAAAATGTAGACTACCTTTTAATAACTGTTTCTCTGTTTCTCTTCACTTCTCTTTTCTTCTCTTTTCTGTGAATGAACTGTTGTCAGCGTCAGAGGAAAGACGGTGTCCTGCTCATCTCGGGATGTTGATTAAGATGAAACGGGCCTTTTGTCTATATGATTTGTTTTGGCCTCCTTTTACATGGCCTGGAAGTGTGACCAGTTAACATAAGATAAAAGGGGAGTGTGGTGGGGGCTGGGGGGGGGCATGCTCTCTTTAACACCTCATTGCCACACCCATAAGGTGTCATTAGGCTACCACTTTTAAATACAGTGCTGCAGTAATGATCTGAAGGCAGACTGAGATAGTCTTAGAACTCAAACTCTCATTTTTTGCACTTTAACTTTAGGATTTTGAACGATTTATTATTTTGCCTTTTCTTTTGCAAATCATAAAGAATGTGATTTCTTTTATTGTGCACATGTGCTTCTCCATATTAAATCATCATTAGGGCTCCTGTGGCTGTGCCCACCCACAGCAGAAAGATTTCAGGGAGGGACTTTGGCTTTCAACATTTAACCAGTGAGCAGCCTGATCCCGGTGAGACACACAGAGGGCTTTTCAAAACCTGGAATTAACCCAAGCAGACCTGCGCAGAGCCCTCACATTTCACCCAGGCGATGGAAAGACCAATTTAACCTGCTTTTTTTTAAAAATTCATACATATATATAATAATGGATGTATCTGCTGTGGATGGATCTTTTGAAGAGCTCTTCACCTCTCACTCAGCTGGATCAGGTTTTTGATAAATGTGAGGGGGAATAACTCCGAGTGCTTCTCTCTATCAGAGACTGTCGGTGTGGATGGACAGGTCAGCACTGTGTGGATTTATTTACCGCATCCTTCTGGGATTTATCTGCCTCAAGATTCTTCTTGATCGGATGAAATAAAAAGAAGAATGTATGGAATAAACCAGCGCTGTATTTACATGTAAGACCGCCGACAGATCTGACAGTATGATTGTATGATTGCCACAAAATGACTTCTTAATAACTCTTCATTCATTGTTACTCCTGCAGATCATTTCATTTTTTCGTGCTGTGGTGCCATGCTCAGGTAAGCGCACAAAAACTTTTTCCCCCAAATATATAATATACTATAATGTTATCCCACAGTAGGAGTAGAAAAACTTAAAAAGAAAAAATGCAGTATTTCACTTCTGAATATAATGGATATTATTAAATTTAGGGGAAATTGGATTTGTACAAATGTATTTTTTCTTCATAAAATTGGCTCTATATTTCTTTATCCCAGATCCTCAGGTTAGAAAGAAAAAAATTATGTATTTTATTTTTCCCTTTGCATAAAAAAGGGGGAGAATCACCCGTCTCCTAATTTTAACCAGTATGTGAGGACGCAGGGCGCAGTGACGGACCAGCTCAGCCGCAGACAGGTCAGGGTGTACCAGCTCTACAGCCGCACCAGCGGGAAACACGTCCAGATTCAGGGCAAAAGGGTCACCGCCACCGCCGAGGATGGAAATATGTACGGTAAGAGCTGCTCTTCAGCTTGTGGGACATGTTGGACATGTTTTGGGTTGTTGCGCATCCAACAGTGGAGCTCCTCAAGGATCCTTAAGCAATTCTCTGAGAGATTGCTTTTTTCACTGAATCATTTACAACCAAAGTGCTTCTAAGACAAATGATACAATCAGATATTTTAATTAAATTTACTTTAATTTGGAACAAAAGCAGGTTTGAACTATAGTCCCAGTTCATGGCTCTCATGTATGACCATTTCACTGTAGTCCTGAAGGTATTTCTCAAGTTGCAAATGTATTTTTTTTATCCAGGTAACCAGAAATGACATGTCCTCTTTTTGCAATCAAAAATTATTAAGCCTTTTTGTTGGTACAGGTGATATCAGGACTAAAGATTATTTAGATTATTTTAATGATTTTTCGACTAATTGTTTAGTCTTTGAAATGTCAATTTTTTTTTTAAACTGCCCGTCATAATTTCTCAGAGTCCAAAGTGATGTCTTCAAATGTCTCCAACCGACAATCCAAAACCCAAAGACTCTTCATTTACTGTCAACAAATGTCAAAGAAAAGCAGCAAATCCTCACAATTAAGAAGCTGCAACCAGCAAATTTAAATTTACTGAAACAATTCATTGGTTATAGAAAATAGTTAGCAACTTATTCTTTCAATCAACTAATCAATTAATCAACTAATCATTGTTGGTCTACAATATATACCATATATAAGATCTGACACATCTTTTTAAAATTCTGGGTTTGTGTTGTACATTTCTAGCCACCATCTTTGACTGCATCTGGAAATACAGTCACAGGCATGGACGCTATTTTTTAAATTGTGATAGTTCAAAGATCATTTGGTAATTAATGTTTAGAAAATCAGATGCTTAGCTGTTACTATATAACAGTAGATGTACAAACTGAGGCTACTTCAGACTGATATTTACATTTTTATTGGTCAGTCAGAGGCTTCAGTTTGACTTTGTAATTCAGCCTCAAACTGTCAGCATATAAAATCTGCAGTAAAACCTTTTTGCCTGTATATGCTGATTGTGATTTACCTCTTGATAAAGAAAGATCAGCCTGCAATAGATGGCAAAAAATATGTTAAGACATTCCTCAGAGGGATGAAGTGAAAACCTTCAGTAGAATACAGGTTAAGTTTATCTGTCCCTGACAGCACAGCCACAAAGTCCCTGTTGGGGACTGACGTCCTGAGGCACAACCAGCAGTTTCACCTCCAGCCTGCGTGTCCCTCCCTCTGTGAGCTGTTTTCAGGCCTATATGTTAATTCAGCCTCCCTGCTGTATCCATGAAGCCATCGTCTGGCGAATTAGCGGCTGATTAGAACAAGTCCTTTGTCTCTACAGCTCCAATACACAAGGCTGTTGTAATGGCCACTGGCCGTAATTGACTGCAGGACAAATTCAATTGACAATGTATATTCTGCTTCCAATAAGGCTCTTTAATGCTCAGTGATAACATTTGTTTAATCAATTGGTGTTAGAGGTGCAATTTCCCGAGGTTTACCTGGGTCAGTGAATGTCTCAACAGTTTCTACTGTCAGTCTGTAGTTTCAGCTGACAAACTGACAATTCAATACAAAATTATAATTATTTAGAACTATTAAAACTACTAGTAAATAAAATCTAATAGTGGCAGGTTGTAGCATATTGGCTCAGTTGACAAAATGTGATTTATTAAATGCAGAGTAGATACTAAAATAAACAAGTAGTAGACCTCAAATGCTGTTTTTGTGTGACATTGTGCAGTAAAGTAGAACTTGTCGTTCCTATTTGAGCATCAGAGTCAATGGAAAGAGATTTTTAGTCTCGTCTAAATAATGTTCATCAAGGGAACTACTTCTTATTTAAAAAGGGAGCCTGATTGGTGATATTTTTTTTCTTCACTATCTTTTTTCCCTTCAGCCAGTTGACTCTCTCCTCTCTTTTTCTGTCAGCTCGTCTTTTCGTTGAGACGGACACGTTTGGCAGTCGAGTGAGGATAAGAGGCGCAGAGAGTGGGCGCTACCTCTGCATGAACCGGAAGGGGAAGCTTGTTGGAAAGGTACGACACACATTTATGGATTTCTTTTTATTTGACAGCAAGGAGCCACTTGGCAGCAGATATAGAAAACTTGTTCTGATTTTGGTTACTATGGAATAGTTCTGAATCAGTATTGTGGTAAATTTAATCAAAAATCACTTTGAAGTTATATAATGGTGATATTAAGCAGCCAAATTCTATTGTATCAAATTACATCAGAGTATTGCTGCCATGTCAGGAGAAGAAAAATGGATCAGTATCACATCATAATGTGAAAAGTTTATTGTTACAAGATGATTTTCATGTTATAACAAGATATTTTCATGTTATTAAGACTTAGAAACTTATGTCATTATGGCAAGAAACTTTTCTTGTTACAACCGTTTGCTATTTATCTTGTTATAACGTGAAACGCATCAGGTTATTACGTGATAACAAAATGATATTCACGTTATAACAAGTTATTTTCATGTTTAAGACATAGAGACTTATCACGTTATAACAAAAAATGTTCTTATTGTAACAATATACTACTTTTCATCTTATAACATGAAACATTTTATGATATTTTTCATGTTATAACATGATAACTTATTGCTATAACAAGATAAACACTATATTATATCACCATGTACTAATGTTAAATATTTATTGTTATAACAAAATGTGTTTCACATTATATTTTCATTTTTAAGACATACAAACATATCACGGTATAATTTCATATTTTCTTCTTGGAACAATATACTATTTATATAATTTATATAACAATTCATGAAACATTTCATGTTATAATGTGAGAACCATTGTTATAACATAAATATTTTAAGAATAACATAACTTATATAGTTTAAACATGTTAACTTATAAATTATAAACTTATATCTTTATATATGACATAACAGTAGAAGTTATCAGATTATAACATTGAGCAATTCAGGTTAAAACAATAAGGTATCATGTTATAACAAGAGATGTTTAACGTAACAAGATGAATAGTACTTTGTTATAACAAGAAATATTTCTTGTTATAACATGATTTTTTGTAATAACGTGAAAGTATCTACAATGTGAAAAACATCTTGTTATAACATAAAACATTTAAAGTCATAACATGATAACTCATATTGTTTTAACGTGTTAACTTATATGTTTACACACCACATAACAATATCAGTTATCATATTATAACATCTAACATTTCATGTTGAAACAAGTTATCATGTTATAACATGTTATAACATGTTATAACAATAAATGTTTCATTTTATAACATGGTAGTGATCTGTTTTTCTGGTGTGGCAGCAGTATGCTTCAGCTTCAAATAATCTTTGTAAATTAAGGCAAAATTTCATTTCACAAGGTGGCATTTCTTTTAAAATTTGCCAAAAATACAGAAAAGATTTGCTATTTCTTTCAATCCCAACCAATCAGAGTTAATTTAACACATAAGTCAGGTGTTTATAGTCATATCAGCTCTGTGAGGGGACAAAATGCTCTCCAGTCAACAAGAGACTGGAAAGGAAAACGTGCAGAAATTAAACACTTATGGCGGAAAAATTCGTCTTCTTCTACAAAGAGCTCACATCTGGCATCTGTGCCACTAAAATACACAATGCAGCTCCCACACTAAAGCTTCAGTCTATTGTCATTGTAGTCTCATAACTTGTCAGTCACCCCAGGACATGATGTGCTGGAAAAAAGGAGCAGTCCTCACAGGACTGAGTGATAGTCGCTCAGTCTTATTGGCCGTGCAGGGCTGACAGCGATGAGGGGAAAGTACGCTCCCAGTCTGCACTGCCTGTGTGTTTGGTCATGTGTCAGCTCTCCACTTCCTTCAGGGAAATGGAAAAGATGGATTCACACATATCTGGCTGACATGACAAGTCATAAATCTATTTCTCATCACGGGTCAGGAGTGTAGAAGCTGTGGCAGCTGCTGTAATGTCTCTTTATAGGTTAAAAAAAAGTCCACCCAGAGAAAGACTGACACTGCCCAACAGGTCCTGACTCTTTTAAAACTGAGAGACAATAGATCTGCATGAAATTAATGTTTGCTTTAAAGTTCACACGTTCAAACTACTGAAATGTGTAGCTGTCACACCCTGTCTGTGATAGTTATTTCTATTTAGATATAATTCTACCTGTAAATCACATCTGTGACATGTTAGATTCTTTTGGATTCATTTCCATTGCTGAAGAAATGGCCATTTTTTTAAATTCTGGAAATATGCTTTTTGCTTCTTGTTGAGGGTTAGATTAGACCATTGATACCACTCTCATGTATATATGGTAAATATGAAGCTGCCACCAGCAGCTGGTTAACTTAGCTTAGCATGAAACAGGGTGAAACAGCTAGCTCGGAAACAATATTGTTGTATTTTTACATGAGAATTATAAGCAAAACAATTTCTGTCAAACTAAGAAGATATAACATTTGAGCTAGTGAGGTTTACAGTTGCTTAATACAAAGATTTTGTCCCCTTTGGACAGAACAAGGCTGCTAAGCTAACCAACTGTAACTTCATATGTAATGGAAAGATATGAAAGTAGTAATAATCTTCTCATCTAACTTTCACCAATAATATGAGTGTGTGTACTTTCCAAATTGTGAAGCTATTACTTTAACAAAAGTGGACTGAAGCAACTGACATTTTATAGCTTGTATTAAATTCAAAAGTAAGAAGTACTTTAAAAAAAGAAAATCTAAAAGGAAAAAAAGCGAGACTCGACACCGACCACTGTGGCTACAAGTGAAAATTGTGGTAAAGTGCATAAAGTACAGGGGGGGTATTGCACGTAGTGATCTAAAGTGACATGTGAGCCATACTGCACAGTACATCAGACTTGTCGGACTGAGGAGAAGTTTGATTTCAACAGTTCCACAGCTTTTGGGAAGAAGCGCCTTCCTGATGGGAGGAGCTTAAACAGGCGGTGTCCAGGGCGTGCAAAGCTGCTGCGTCTGTGCACCAAACCATCTTAGCAACCCCATTACTGCACAGAAGATGATTTAACTGTGAAAACATAAATAAACAGTATATTACACAGGATAATTACAAAATGCAAGAAAGATAAAACATGTAGTTTATAATATACATATGTAAAGTGTAGCAATAGAGAGAATATGTATAAATATTAATAAATGCATTTTAAAACCCGAGTTGTATAACACATTTACTAATGTTTATATTAGCTAACATTAGTCACCCTAACTATATAACTGAACAAGTAAGACTGTAGCACCAACTTCAACTTTTCATTTATAAAAGGAAGAATGTGTTGTTTCCTCCTTCAAAAGTTACATAATCTCGCTTCAAAGGACCAATAATTTACAGGGAAACATTGTCAGAATATGGCTGAAATGGACTATAATATTCAAAAGTATAGTGTGTAATCACCTGAAAATAAGAATTGTTGTGTTTTTGTTATCTTAGAATGAGCCCTTTATATCTAAAGAGGGAGCACTTCCTCTTCCATGGAGGCTGGTATGTTTCACTAACTCAGAACAGACAGACTAAACACTGGCTTGAGAGAGGGCCTTTTGAATTTTGCGGACACTGTAAAGATGCCACTAAATCCTTCATGCTGGTCCTTTACACACTGCCTCACCCTCCCCTTCCAAGCATGCAGGAGAAACTACAGTGGTCACAAAACTTCTGAAAAATGCGAAAGGCTAGAGCCAGTGTTTAGTTTGTCCATTCTGGGCTTCTGTATAAATATGGTGATGCAACATGGTAGCCTATGGTGCATTATACACTAATGAAATTATACTAATGAATATTACATGCCATTTCTGCCATATTCTGACAATAAATCTTACACATCCGACCTTTAAGAAGGCTTTGATATAGAAAAAAGAATCCAAACTCTGTCAGTTAATAATATAGCTGTTTGATGCAGAGGATATTTGTTTTTGACGTGTATATGAATGAATCAGAGAGTTTGTGTCTGTATTCATGCTGTCCAGCTTTAACATAAGATTTTCTGTGTCCTCACGCAGCCCAACGGTCGGAGCAGGGACTGTATCTTCACAGAGATAGTACTGGAGAACAATTACACAGCCTTCCAGAATGCCAAGTATGAGGGCTGGTATGTGGCTTTCACCAGGAAAGGGAGGCCCATCAAAGCGTCCAGGACGAGGGAGAACCAGAGAGAGGTCCATTTCATCAAGAGGCTCCACACGGGCCCGCCTCCCTTCCCCAACACGGACCAAAGCAAACACTTTGAGTTCATCCGATTTCCGGCCACACGTCGAGCGAAGCGGAACAGGAAATCACGTACCTCTTCCTAACATGCAGCAGCAGAAACGGACTGATGACAGTTGTGATATAGGAAGAAACAGATGCCATTTTATTTTTGTATATTTTTGATAGGTAAAAGATGGTTAAAATGCCATAAATCTAAAGTAATATTGCTGTAAAATGATCATGTGTAAATACTGAAAGAGAGTAAAGAAGACGGGTTATATTTAATCGTCCTGTGTGTATGTGTTGACTGGTGGGGAACTGTGAAGGATGAAGGGATATTATGACTACAGTATGACACTTTATTAGCTTTAAAGGGACAGTTCACCCCAAAATCAAATATACATATTTTACCCCTTGCCT
>JAJHUR010006088.1:0-13878 GCA_027495735.1 Lutjanus campechanus | reverse complement strand
AACAACAACAACAACTGACATTCTTATATAATACAGTCAGCAGTCTGTTAACAGAAAAGTAGAACAAAATAGATATTTGTCTATAAGAAACATTTCTGTTATGAAAAAAGCATCTGGAGATTTTGATCAGTTTGAATCACGCAACTTTTCACTTTGGTGGCAATAACCAGTTAAGTCACAATAACTTTACACTTTTTTAAGCGTTTACTTATATTTAAGATGCTTCCTCTGAACTCTTAACACAGCAACATGCCTATCGCACAATTAGCGAAATAGCTAATTTTCTGCTCAAAACCATATTCTGTTCATTACATAGCAAAGCTACATTTAAAAATGCTAAATAAACGCAGTTTTTCTAAAATGTTTACACACAAAAACTGGAACTACATACGAAAGTCTAAAAACTCAAAGCTCATGTGTCAGCAACAAGACTTCAAGACGGCTAAACTCTATTAGCACACTTCCTTTGTTTTCACTCAAATAGAAATGTTTAAATCACATTTTTTGCACAAAAACAAACACAAGTCACATCATTTAGCACACTCTGTTGACCTGGGAAACACTGACCCTCAAAATGCTGACTCACTTCTCACCTGTTCAGACTCAGTTGTCAAAACACGCCAATCATGTGTCAGAGCTTAAAACAGGCCAGGGGGGAGCTCTCCTGTGTTGAGGAAAAAAATGGAGCAGCTTGAAGAGGAAGAGTGAGAGCAAGAGGAGGAAGAGGAGGGTGAGCCAGTAGGGTGACCATGTACTCATTCACAATGACCAAAAGTAGATCTTTACATCCACAGAGAGACAGTCTAAACATTTTCTTGCAGTACTGCTCCTCATTTTACATTACATCAGTGCAGTTGCTGTGAGTTTTGCCAAAATAAGTAGCATTTTTTTATTCCAACAATGGTTCAGTACCAACTGTCAGTTTACAGTCGGTCAGAAACTGGGTTGTGAGTTACTGTGGGTCCAGTTGGAGTTCACTGGACAGGCAAATGTGCATTGTAGTGATTACAATAATTGTGTCAGCGCAATATTTATGATAGACTCAAAGTATTACCATATACTGCAGTACAATACATCTTTATATGCCCCCACCTCCCCAAACTTTAAGAAAATAAGAAAAAGGAGAAATTTTCCACACAGTTTTATTTATTTTGAAGTCTCCATTATATCAGTTGAGAACAGATTCTTTATATTTAGTTGTGTACAGATTTATATCTTCTACTTTTTAATAAAAAGGTATCTTTACAATATATAAGTACAATTAATTGGTGGAAATTTGTTTTAAATATAATTTTCCATGATATTAGTTGAGTACAGATCTATATCTTATGTTTCTTGCAGTCGTCCAACAGATGGTGTTATTTGTTGTATTAGGCTGACGTAGATAGGCTCCGCCCATCTGATGTCCAGCCCCGCCCACATCCAACCCCGACCCATTCCGCGTGCCGCAGCGAGGGGATATACATGCGTAAATATGGCGCACTTGTGTGTCTCCGAGGCGACGAAGCGGAAGCGGAAACACGGCGGAAGGATGTCGATGCGCAGAATGAATTATGTGAGAATCAAACAGTCCATGTCGCTGTCCCAGCACTTAATTTTTTATATTTTTTTAATGTATATTTAGCACAGTTCTCCTCTACGTGTTCATTTTTTGTCCGTTAAGGTAAGATAATCCGTTCTGTGTCCGGGCCAGGCTGTAGAGTTTAGCCAGTTAGCTTGAATATTAACTCAAAACAGCGCTAGCTACACACACAACAGAGAATGGAAGTGAGAGGTGCGCTTGATTTTAATACACTTACAGCCCTGCGCCACCTGAGTTCACGCACATTACGACTCCTTGCGTGGACAAGTTGAAAACTCCGCCCAGTTGGGACTACCTGTCAATAAAATTAAAGCCCCCCCTGGCAACTACATGAATAAAAACTAACAATGATTATTAGCTAACTAGCGGCTTTCACTAGCCTAACATAAGAAGCTACCTATCTTTTTAGCATAGCATAGGTGTACGTGCAGTGGTGGATTGTAACTAAGTACATTTAACGCAACTCAATTACTGTACTAGAGTACAGATTTGAGGTACTTTACTATTTTCATTCCATTTGCAACTTCACCACTACTTCTCACTTGCAAAATGCCGTACTTTTACTACGCTATATTTGTCTGACGACATTAGTTACTAGTTACTTTTCAGATCACAATTTTTATGGGGAGCATAGAAATAGAAACTGGAAGCAGCTTCAGTTTTCTTGGTTTTGGTCCTGGGAATACTTCAAACACTAATATCCACTGAAAGCCCCATACTGTTTACCACGTAGGATAAATAAAGTATTTACAAACCCTCTTGGATTAGCTGGCAAATGCATCACCACAAAGCTGAAAGGATTGTCATTTTCTCAAAAGTCTTTCTCACTGTTCCTCAGGGGAGGATGAGTGCGGAGGCGGCGGATCGGGTAGCTGCTGTGACCAGCAGCCGGCCCAGCACGCCGCTGCAGACTTCCTGGTTTGAGTTCCTCCTGGACGGCAGCCTGCTGGAGGCACACCTGCAGAAGTCAAACCCAGGTCAGCTCAACGTCACTAATGTTCATTTTGTTGATTTGTGGGAAATCTTTTTCACTCCTGTGGGAAACAGTCCAAACATGAACAACAAGACACCACATTATAAAATTTGCACTGCGTCTATAATGTTCTATATTAGTTCCAAAAGTATTTGTGGGATATGTAATCAATTACATTTTGAAGAGGGATGCTGATGAGGCAACTTAAATAAAAGTGGGTACAAAAAATAAATAACAAAATAATCTCTGGCACATAGTAGATTTTCTTGAATACAACAGCATAAAAGTATTCAAGATCGGATGTATTTCTTAAGTCGGTGTTCTGGGTCCCCTTGAATGGACGGACTGTGTGGTTAATCATGTGTTTATGTGCTTCTGTGTATATTCCCACAGATCCGACACCAGTGCAGCTGATCGTCCAGTTCCTGGAGCAGGCGTCTAAACCCTCAGTGAACGAGCAGAATCAAGTGCAGCCGCCAGCAGACAACCGCAGGAACCGCACGCTGAAGCTGCTGGCGCTGAAAGTAGCTGCGCACATGAAGTGGGATCTGGATGCTCTTGAGAAAGGGTAAGAGTGTGTGAAAGGCTTTTTAAACATAATTTTGAGGAAGTCAGTGTCACTTTTCTTGCTTTCAGTGGCACGCTGCTGGCGACAGCTGTGGGCCAGAGGCATTATGTTTTTGGGGTTGTCCTTCTGTACATCCAAACCCATTCTTCTGAGCGAGTTTTAAGCTAGTCCACCTTGCATTAAAAAAAGTTCAGTGGGTATGAAAGGGTTTCAGAGTTGCAGAGATTTGTTATTTTGTAGATGACAGTTCAGATTTTTTGAAGTGGGGTTGTATGAGGTACTTATTGATGATCCAACCTACAATAGATGGCAGTCAACACACCCCGACTTTGAGGAACCAGACAGGATTGCCACGACTGTGGACATTCCACAGCAAAACATATTTTAACCATCTAAAAAAAGGTCCACTTATTAAAAAAAAATCACTATCAGTTTAAGTGTACGCTGTGTTTAGAATATTACACATCTAGACTCCTGCTGCATCTCCTAACTGGGAGCGTGTCGATCGCCATGTGTTAAATGTGGGAAGGGCAAGTGTCTAATAAATTTTACAGAAAGACAAAAATATGAGGTTGCCAGCAAAGTGAAGTTGAAATTCTCTCTAATCATTGTTGTGCATTCTATCAAATCATACATCATATAATGATTTGTCTTTTATCTGTCCTGGCAGTTTGACCATTCCAGTCTTAAATATGTTACTGAACGAGCTCCTGTGTGTGAGCAAAGTGCCACCAGGGGTGAAACATGTGGACCTGGACCTGTCCACTCTGCCTCCTACTACAGCCATGGCTGTCGTCATTTACAACCGCTGGTGAGTAAGATCCACTAAGAAACCACATAAAGTCACTGAGGTCACACACCACTGCCCAATCTCAGAGTTTTTTGCAATTTAATTCACGTTACTCTCAAAGGAAACATGTAGAAAAAAAGGAACAAACCATTTAAATGGAAAGAATAACAAAGGAATTTTAACTATCTTCATGTTTAATTCTTGTGTGTTTCAAAGGGCGATCCGAACCATCGTGCTGAGCAGCTTCCCAGAGAAACAGACCAAACCAGGACCTCATCAAATGAACATGTAAATTCTTCTTTCCTCTGCTCTGTTACTTCCCTCTGACTTGGAACAAACTAAGCCGGTTTACAGAACAAATAAACTTACTCATGCTTAGCTCAAACTTGTAAAAAGCAACATCCAGGTCAATAGTGAGTTATTGTCTTGTGGCCTCTCCTAGGTTAAGTATTGTGCAGCAGGAGAAAGAGATGACCGAAAACATCCTGACTGTGGTGAGTTAGTGGGGTTTTTTGATGTAGTGAGTTGAAATTCTCGAATACTGTCATGAAATATACTTTCTTGGACTTTTGCTGATATTAATAATCATTTCATCCACATGTCAGATATGTTTCTGTGTGCCAGATCATTTTGATTTTGTAAAGTTTTGGGTAATTTTGTCTCTGTCCACTGTCTTAAGAAACTATTAGCTGAAATGAAATATACTTCTCCTTCTTTCCTCTCCTTCCCACAGCTGAAAGAGCAGGCGACCGACTCCATCAGTGTCCTGGAAGGAGCTCTGCAGCTGAAGAAAGACTTTTACGTTCACACCCTGAGAACTCTGGATCTGCTGGCTGCCGATGCTGCCGCCAACGGAGAGACGGAGTCCTCGACTGCAGGGCTTCGCATCAGTGCCGATGAGCTGCACTGTCAGGTTGGTGGACAACACAGTGTTGTCTTGCTGGGATTCACCTTGGACTTCTGAATGCAGATAACATAAAACTGTGTAACTGTACTTCATGTTTCAGGTGCATTATGATCTGGGAGGTATTTTCTTCCAGCAAGGCTGCACAGACCAGCCAGCTTATCGGAAAGCCCGGGATCACTTCAGACAGACAAAGGAGCTGTTGAAGAAGGTATATTTCTACCTGAAACCGACATGTTTGCCCTCAACAAAGTTTGTGTATCTCAGTCATTTCTTTATATTTTGCAGCTGGACTCGACTGTCCACGTTCACCTGGATGAGAAACGTCTCGCTGGCTACTGGAACGCCTGCAAAGCTTTGACTGAAGACTGTGACTCAGACTCCCAGACCACAGCCTACGATCAGATCAACAGTCTGATCCGGACACAAAACTACCAGGTCAGAGCAGACGCTGCAGTGACACTAAAGCAAAAGATTTGTTTTGCAAAAATACACCTGAGACAACGTCATTTGGCATGTACTACAGCTCCAGCCATAAACTGATTGTAAATGAGTGATACCAGAATATTTAGCATTGTAAATCATGTGTAGTAGAAGTTTCTAAAATGCTTCATTTTAATAATTTTCATGATTAGGGATGAGGTTGAATTTGAATATACTATTTGGAAAATGATTGATTTTTTTTTAGATATAAATTAGTGTTTCATCTGCACGTTCAATTTAAACTCAAAAGATTTTTCTTGCATCACATTATTTATTGCTCTTTTGAACATGTTGCATCACTTTTCTTCACGAGTTTGTTACAACATAAAGTTCTTTGGAACTTCTTCCCTCTGTTCCACCCCCACCCATCGATAAACTTTGAGCCATCACTGCAGGTAAAACAAGAAGGAAAGTTTACAAAATTATATCTGTAATGCTGAGCAATGTGACGCTTCACTTATTTAAGACAAAGGTTAATTAACTTTGTTTCATGAGTTCTCAGGGCTAAATTCTCTTGGAATAATACCAAAACTCTTTAAATTCGAAATGAAATTATTCCATCGTCATATTTGTTTGTCTCCTGGTGTCAAAATTAAAATTAATTTTTCACAAACGTGATGATAAAAGCTTCGAGAGTCTGCAGGTTTTTTCTTTGGGTATCTTTGAAGTGCTTGAATTTAACCCTTGAAGAGCTGTATGAACCCTGTTTAAATTGCACTTCTTCCCTCTGACAGGCTGTCATCGAAGCCTTAATCAAAGACAACGTGTCCCGCGGTTTGCCAAACCACTTCAGACGGTCTGTTCTCAGGGAGTTTCTGTACAAAGTCCAACAAGGGTGAGACAACATTTCAACCCAAAATCAAAACTGATACAAACAAAACCGTTTGCATTGTGACAAAACCCATAGATACATGATATGCATTGAAGCAAGGTCCTTCTCTGAGCTGTGAGAGACTGATGTTTATATTATATGCACACTTATTCCTATTCTGCAGTCAGAGTTTAGTTTATCTGTGTTTTTTTTTTGTTATCTGCATGTTCATGCAAAAATCCAGCAAACAACCCCACAAACATTTATTACGCTCTTCAGGGAGTCTGGTCTGGATGAGGTTTGCCACAAGCTGTGTATTTGCAACGCCATCCGAGATGCTTTGGAAGGAGAAGTCCTCAGTGTGCGTTTCCAGCAGCTCCTCCTCAAGCCCAGTAAAAGGATGGTGGACTTCATTTTAGAGGTACTCACATCCTCATGTTGTGATTCTAACTTATAGTAACTAATGCTGGAGGCATCTTATAGCTTCAAATACAAATGCACAAACTTCATCACATATCAAGGATGCATCCATCTTTCCTTCGCTTTCTGATACCCACTATGAAATAAGGCTCAAATTAACTTAAAATAATGCATATAGGCTGTTTCCTAACTACTGGCAGTGAAGTGTAGAGCCTTCTGAAAATGGGAAGTGGTTTGTGAGAGTTAAATGTAAAAATATATATTGAAAACTAAAATGAAAACATGATTTGTAGGATTTTCACAAGTAGTATACGTTGCAGTGAGATTTGAGGAGTTCAGTGTGTAACGAAAGCCGTTTTACACTGGGCAAAAAACCCACCAACACACACCGAGATCTGGCCTTTGTCTTCAGTGGGAAAGGGTCCAGTCAGTATTCACTCCCAGGTCAAATGACTCTGCAGTAGTTGCTGCTGCTCCTCTTTTTCATACACATGTGCTGCTTGACTTGACTCGGTCCATCAGCCCAGCACAGTGGAGTTCACACCCGCTTGTGTATGTGTAGTGATGAAGTGCTCATCTTAAGTCGAGCGTTTGAACGGTGGATAAACATTTTGTTTCCTGTAGATTCTTCATAATAGATTCTGTAGATTCGTCCCCTAAGTTTTTATTATGAAGCAGCAAAATTAGGAAATGTTGCGTTTTCATGGGCAGTAACTTAACATGACCCTTATCAGCTGAAAGCAAGCGTGAAACAGTAAAATAAAGCAGATACCTTGAAAGTACAGTGAGGTGAGAGATAAACTGAACTTCAAACCACAGAGATTCAGTAAGAAGCTACAAAAGTACTGATGGCTGAACAGAGAGACTTTTAAAGACCTCTTTCTCTCTGCTTTCCTGCATGCACAAACTGAAAAAATCGAAAGCTGTTACACATCTGGATCAATTTATTTATTTTTTTCTGCAGGTGTGCACACTTTCCCTGGAAAAGGAGCGTCCATCTGAGACATCCAGAAGAAACATGGCCAATTTCATGAAGTGAGTGACAGCAGAGTCGGGATCTTTTTTACTTGCTCAGTGCAACAAATATTGAAAGGGTTGTCATGAAATTATAACACAAAGTGACAATAAAACTGTATCATTAAATCATCTTTTAAACGAGACCATTCTTATCTGGCAGGACTCTGTGTGAAAGCTTGGAGGAGCTGCCGCTGCTGTTTGTGGTGTCGTCTCATAAGCTCTTCATGGAGCTGCTGAAGGAGGAGGAGAGGAAGGTCCTGGTGGAGCAGATGAGGAAGAGATCGGCCACAATCAACCTCAGCGCAAAGCCTCTGCCTTCTTTCTACGACATTCCAGGTACAACGCTGAGATGAGGGACTGTGTGAGGTATTTATTCATGGTCAGTGCATCACCTGCAGCAGGTGGTTGTTTGGAGAAGTAGCAGATTTACTGGTGCCACCTTCAAAATCAGTATCAGTTTAAGTGTCCGCTTTATTTAGAATATTTTTCACTGCCGTCAGACAGCCTTCTCTAACAGGGAAACTACCGTTATATGAGCTAAATAACTCTTAACAAAACTGCCATCGCTGACTATCAGTAACTACCTCATACCACCCCACTTCAAATAATTCAAACTATCCCTTTAAAGCTCGGGACTTCATGCGTTTTGGTTCATTCCTCCGCAGCTTCTGCGAGTGTGAACATTGGGCAGCTGGAGCAGCAGCTCATCCTTTTACTGGAGCCGCGCAGGATCAGACAGATCCTCATCGAACTTCACGGGATGGCCGAACGACCCTACTGGAGGGTCAACAGTAAGGTCAGAGGTCAACAAACTGATACTGGAAGAGAAACTGTCATATAATAACTCTGTGCAATAATTCACATGAGAAATACATACAGTATACAGTCATATATGATTGTTTTATTGCATATACTCACTTCTTATTGTAGATACTTGTTGTTATTGCTATATTATCTCTTTTATATATTGTTGTAGAATGTATATATTTTTATATACTTATTATTTTCTATTCTTATAATTCTCTATGCATATATATATTTTCTATTTTTGAACGGGAGCGCCTGTAACGTCAGCAATTTCCCCCTGGAGATAAATGAAGCATTTCTGATTCTGAAACAAGTGCTGCTATCAAAGACATTCAGCATTTATAATTATATCCTATTCAGAGTAGCTTTTAATATGATCGACATGATTAGATTAAAATGGTGTTAAAATTTGAGATGGATTTGCTAAAATACCGCTTTCTGTTTTTGTTTGCAGTGGGAGGTTCCTCCAGACTACATTAATGTGATCCTCGGCATTAAAGACAACCTGACGAGGGATCTGGTTTACATCCTCATGGCCAAAGGACTCCACTGTATATCAATAAAGGTGCGTTCACATGATCGGCGCTCAGAAATGTTGATGCTGGTTTTCAGGCTCATAATTATGCATCAAGATGGAAAAAGTTAATGATCAGTGAAGAATGTTTGAGCTTTCTGTGGACCGACTACTTTATTCCATAGGATTCAAAATATGGAATAAGCTTGTTCAACATTATTAACAATAAATCATACCCAGTGGCAAGTCACAAACATTTACAAGGACATCAACAAGCAGTGAGAATCGTTTAAAAGCTGAAATGTTAAATACCTGGATCATGTTTTTTCTCCTCCTTTAGGACTTCGCCCATGCACGGCAGCTTTTCTCAGCCTGCCTGGAGCTCGTCACCGAGTTCTCCCCGAAGCTGAGGCAGGTGATGCTGAACGAGATGCTGCTGCTGGAGGTCCGCGCGCACGAGACGATGGCGGCCGAGGGCAGCAAGGAGCGACCGCCCCCCGACCTGGTCAGCAGAGTCAGAGGATACCTGGAGATGAGGATTCACGGTGAGCGAATGGAAAAACTCTGTGCTGGTGCCGCAAGCTTAAGATTTTATTTTTTTAAAGATTTAACACACTTGAAGACTCTATCCAGAATTTTAACACGGTAGAATTGGCAGAAGCCACTTTTAGATGCTCTCAATTACAGGATGTCCTTGTCTTTGTCTCCAGATCTGCCTCTGCGTCAGGTGGTAGGAGAGGAGTGTGTCGCCTTCATGTTGAACTGGAGGGAGAACGATTACCTGACTCTGCAGGTCCCACCATCTCTGGTCATGAACAACCCATACATCAAGGTAAAAATCCGTTGCTGTTTACAGTTCTTCAACTCAGATTTTCACATATTCTACAACTATTTATTCTAGAAGCATTGTGCATCTTTTATACACGTGGTTTGTGGTTTTCTCTTGTTTAAAGTTGTCCCGTCTGTTTCCTTCCTGATAGCTCGGTCAGCTCCTGGCCTCAACGTGCAAAGAGCTCCCAGGTCCTAAAGAGAGTCGTCGCACAGCCAAGGAGCTGTGGGATGTGGTGGTGCAGATCTGCAGCGTGTCCATCCAGCACAAGAGGACCAACGACGGCAGAGTGGGCCTCATTAAACACAGAGAGTCCTCCATGGGCATCCTGTATCGGTACGCCGCAAACTCCTCAGATTTCATTATGTTTACAGTTGCATTAGAAGAATATACAGGAGAAAGATTTATGACCATTCTGGTATATTTTCATTGTCAAACCCATTTAGGAGCAAATTCATCACATTCATCAAGAAACTTCGAGTGAGTATCCAATGAGCTGAACTTAAACTCAGTGTGGATATGTTCCATTTTAATTTGACGAGGTGCTGTTGACGCAAAGTTGACGAGTTTCATCTTATTTCTCACAGGAGCCGTTGGTGCTAACAACCCTCATCTCACTGTTTGTGAGGCTCCACAGCATAGTGCGGGTACGTCTCCAGTTTGAGCTGCATTTACACTTTAGAGTCTCATTTAGGCTGTGTGGTGGTATGATTACAGTATCTAACAGCAGAGGAAATAAACAGATGACTAAAATGGAAAAAAAAATCTCTAATGAGTCACTACTGGTGGAATGTATCCAAGTACATTTACTCAAGTACTGCACTTAAGTACAAATAAGTATATTTGTATATTACAGTTGCTAGTTAACTTTACAAGCTTAAGTGATTGTTTTCAGCTTGTCAAATGTGACGATTTGTTGCTGTTGCTCTTAAAGCGATATTCTTCCCCAGAATGATAATCCACTCAATATGTACTCACCTCTATGACGATGTGAGGATCTTCAGTTCACAAAACAATCCTGGAGTTTCAGCAGAAAACAGGGTTGCAGCCAAATCCAGTACAATGGCAGTGAATGGAGACCACGGATAAAATGTGAAAAAAAAAGAACACAAAACAAAACAAACGCCATTAGCTACAACCCTGTTTTCTGCTGAAACTCCAGGATTGTTTGAAGATTTTCACCCAGAGTACTTTTACTTTTGATACTTTAAGTAGTTTTTCCTGATGATACTCACATAACAGTATTGTATTGTTACTTGTATGTATGAAAGAAAGAATCTGACTGGATAACCAACTGTTATCTCTTACTTTAGGATGATATTGTGAATGAAGTGACAGCAGAACACCTCTCCATCTGGCCATCTACTCTTCCAAAGTAAAAGCTTTTTTTTTTTCTTAATGAAACGTGAAAGATTTCTCAAACAAAGCCACTAAATGTGACATTGATCTGTGTGTGTGTGTGCTGAGCAGCATTCAGGCAGTAGATGTGGAAGCTGTGGCTGTGACGGTCAAAGAGCTGGTGTCCTACGCTCTCACCCTGAATCCTAATAACCAGTCGTGGCTCATCACACAGGCCGACATCTACTTTGGTAAGAAAACAGTCAAAACATATTTCATCTGTGAATCCGGCTGAGGTTCTTCTTTCTAAAATGTTCATGCAGGGATTTAAGTAAACGTTTTTGTATTAAACTGTTGATGTTTGGGGCTTGTGCCATCAGGAATGACAGAGAAGGAGTGAATCACTGAATTAAAGTCGAGTTTGTAGTGATTGTTTCAAACATCTGTCTGTGGCAAACCCCAAACATCTGGCTGCTAAATTGGCTACAATTCAGTAAGAATATACACACATTGTCACCCAGATGTTTCAGTTTGACCAAAACCTTCTTTCTTCATCTTTCTCTCGTCGTAGTGACCAATCAGTACTCTGCTGCGCTGAACCTTTACCTCCAGGCTGGAGCCGTGTGCTCCGACTTCTTCACCAAAGCTGTTCCCCCTGACGTCTACACCGACCAGGTACATCACACACACGTTGCTCACCTGCTTTTTAATAAAACATTACACCTGCACTCACAATGAACAGCTCCTCTGCACCAAAAAAACTAACATTTTCACTTCATACTGCATATTTTAAGAGTGAATTAAAGTCATGTAAATAAGGTAGAAACTTCACATAGTTTAGCCACTGTGGGGTCCACTTATGTACACTTAACTGACATTAAAGGAATAGTTTGGGTTATTTGAAATGGGATTGTATCAAGTACGTGTCCATACTCAGTGTATTAACTACAGTAGGTGGTGGTTGGTATGACCCCAGTATGTAGAAGCAGCAGGAGTACTGGTGTCCACATGCTCAGCAGCAATACATATTTTAGCCACCTAAAAAAAAAATCAATATGAGTTGAAGTGTGCACCGTGTTTAGAATATCTTCGCTGCTTTACCTTACCGTCACAGAGCCTTTTCCAACAGGAAACTGCCATTATATGAGCCAAATATCACTCTTTCTTTAAACCAACCAAACTCCATTGGCAAAAACAGTCATTTTTACCTCACAGAACACAGGAGTTGTTGGTCTACAGCTGCCCTGATGAGTTAGTTTGTTCATGTGATTGTATGACTTTTAGTCACTTCACACAATAACACAAACAAATTAACAGATGGAGTCAGCGATGGACCAGCAACTCCTGTGTTCTGCTGGGTAAAATTACTAATTTTGCCTATGGGCTCTGGTGGAGTGAGAGGGCGATATTTGGCTTATGCAACATCAGTTCCCAGTTTCCTGTTGGATAAGGCTGTCTGACCGCGAGGTAAAGCAGTGAAAATATTATAAACATACCGTCCACTTAAACTGACATTGATAGTTTTAGTTTATTAGGCAGCTAAAATACATTTTGCTGCTGACTCTGTCCACAGCAGTACATTAACTTCCTACACTGGTGCTCCTCCTGCTTCCCCAAACTCGGGGTGTGCCAACCACCTTCTACTGTCGCTAAATACATTTAACTATCAACAAGTTCCTCATACAACACCACTTCTAAAAACCCAAACTACCTCTTGAACATACTTTAGTTGCTGTGAATTGTAGTTTCAGTCCACTTTTGTACTCCTGAGAGACATTAAAATAATTCTGTTCTCTAATAACACACCGACTGTTGTCTGCAGGTCCTGAAGAGGATGATCAAGTGCTGTTCGATGATGAACTGCCACACGCAGGTCAGAGCTCAGTCCACTTCCCATTTTATTTTAACTGCACCTGCTGATCAGTAGTCTGTCTCCATGTCCTCAGTAAAACTGTTCAGTAATCAGTTTGTTTTCTTCATCGGTATTTCTGAAAATGTCAAACTATTAGACTGATGATCAGATCAGTGTTGCCAGATTTGGTTTGCTGTTTTCCAGCCCAGTAACTCTTCACAATCCACCCAAATTGAGGAAAACAATTTATGAATATGTTTTTAATATATTGTAAATTTTAATGCATTTAAAAACCAGCCCAACTCATGGTAAACCAGCCCAAATTCTGTCCATCTGCCCAGGCCCATTTTAACCTGCAAAATTCAACCCAAAACAGCCCAACTGGACCGAAAAACCTGCCCAGTCTGGCAACAGTGGTCCAGATGTGCTGGAATAAATACCTATCGTGTTTCTAATTCATGTTGTTTGCTCCGGTATACAGTGCAGTGGTTTTTTAAAACCAGTTTGTCTCCTGTTCTTATCAGGTTGCGGTTCTCTGTCAGTTTCTGCGAGAGGTCGACTACATGACGGCGTTCAAAGCTCTTCAAGAACAAAACAGGTATGACCCGTGTGACGCGCACGACAGTTAACGACCAGCAGTGCTGTTTTGAACATCTCTTACTTCATCCTCTTTTGTCACCACAGTCATGATGCAATGGACTCCTTCTACGACTACATCTGGGACGTCACCATCCTGGAGTACCTCACACGTATCCTTTTGTTACTGATTCATAAAGGTTAATAGAGACCTTCAGATACCAGATGCCTGTCTCTGTGGGGTCCTTATACGAGAACTCTTTAAGGAAACATACTGTTAACTTTTTTTCTTCCTTGACTGTGGTCAGATATTCACCACAAACGAGGCGAGACTGAGAAGAGACAAATAGCGGTAAGCAGTTCAAACCTGACAGTTAAAGGGTAATTTAAGTATTTTTCAACCTGGACCTGATT
>JAJHUR010006071.1:4208-36455 GCA_027495735.1 Lutjanus campechanus | reverse complement strand
GGTGGAACGAGAATGATAAACGAGAATGACACCAGATCTATTTATGGGCAGTGATGTGAAGGTCTGAAACCAAGCTACTGAGAACAGGAGAGGGACTGGAGCACACCGATTAATTCACAGCCTCTAATTGTGCAAACAGACAAATGTCTTGCCACTACTGTGACTTCATCAGAGTCAAAGTGGACAAAGACACGAGGCAAACAAGATAGTCAACCGAGTCTTGGGTGGCTGGTCAGAACCGAAATTCAGCCCAGATTATCCAGTAAAGTGAACGGTTTACAGATCCGATCAATAACCCCTCTGAACTGCTCCTAGAATCGGGGCCGCCCCGATAATTTTCAAACATGTTTGATACTTAGGAGTTGTTTTGCTCCATATTTTTTTGTATATTTCAGTGTGTTTAAACAAACCAAAGGTTGCAAAGTTGTTGGTGAGATTAGAAAAGCAGTGTCAGTTGCTAGAAAACATAAAATTGATAAGTGATGCTGAATTTATTAGTATTTAGGATTTGTAAAAATCTTAGACTCTTCCGATCTTAACTTAAGACTTAAAATAGGATATTTCTGTAATGCGGCCCCTGTACAACCTTAACACCATGTCAGCAACACGAGAACATGAACCTCTCAGTTACAAAGATAAAAGTACAAAAATTACAAACATCCATCAGGTGATAAATTCTGTTCTCTATTTAGGCCAAAGGGCTCCACGTGTGAATCCAATATGGCCTCTCAGAGGAGCAGTGAGTTCATGATGTTAACACCTCTCAGAGAATCGCTTTTCCCCAGAACTTCAGTGACGGTGCAGAGCCGTGTTTAGCCTGTGCAGCAACAGCATAATCCATGTTTTGTGTATTTGTTGCAGTCTTATGTTCAGATATGCAAATCTCTCTCTCAAAGCTCTTTTTTGTTTGTTCGACATAAACCGGACCGCAGGGACATTTCTGCACGTACACAACATGCGTGCTGCTGCAGCCAAGGATTTAAAGGAGTCTTTCTTTTTTTACCTGTATGTGGATGTGTGAAGCCACAGCAGAGAAAAAAAACCTGCGAGACAGCCAGGAGACAGTGTTAGGTGTCTTTTTTTTAAAGAATACGCTCTGGTATTAAGGCATCGATCTGCAAATATCAACAGATTGTAATCCAGTTGAACGCCCTGCACACTATTACACCTCCCCCACTGACCTATAGAGCTTTAACCATACATGATGGGTCTATCAAATGATGCTGTTTACGCATCACTGCGAATCTACCATCGTCGTGGCGTAGCTGGCGCTCTGATTTATCAGACCAGACAACCTTCTTCCGCTCATCGACAGTCCAGAGCTGATGCTTCTTATCTCACTGTAAATGCCTCGAGCACTTCACCGTGGACGGGAGAGCTGCCCCGCGCGCCCGTCTGTTGTTATACCCCATCCAGACAAGACTGCACCAGATTCCGTTCTTGGAAATTGATTGCTGTATCCCACAATCGCGCTGTGATGTTAGGTGTCGTACTGTGGACCTTTGATAACTTGTTATGGCCCGAGGCGCCCGACGTCCCCCACATTCATCTTCCCAAGGACGGCCTCCCTAAATAGCAAGGGTTTAGAGGAGGCGCATGTTGTGCAGCTTTTGTGATTGTCAAAGCTCCTCGCGCCCACAAACTGAGAAAGTCTGCAAAGATCTCACCAAATGAATCAGTTCACATGCAAAGCAACTGTGGAGAGGGAGTTGAGTCTGCATGTACTCGCTTTAGGGAGAAGAGTGTAGCATGAGACAATTTTTAAATAAATAAAATAACAAATAATAGTTATACCTCAGGTAGTTGTGTTTCCATGGAAATTAAAACACTTTATCGCATTATTACGGTTTAATCAAAAAAAGTTAATACTATGGCACAATTTGCCCCAAGCTAGGAATAAAATGAGCATGGATGCTTAGTCGAGTTTTCAGGAAACGAAATACCAGTCTTGCTTGCAAACTCAAATGCAGACTCTGCATTTTAAGGGAGTTAGTCCATGTAGCTGGGGCTGTATTACAGAAACCTCCTATTTCAAGTCTTAACTTAAGATGGGAAGATTCTAAAATAGGATTTTTCACAATTTGATATCACAGAGGCAAGTCCTAATTTACTTTAGGAATTCAATCTTATCTTACTTCATCCTGTCTTATCTCAGGTTATGAAATCCTGACTAGTCAATCTAACATCACTTATCAACGTTTATGTACGTTACCAAGCAACCGACACCACTTTTCTCATCTCGTTGAGATAATCAGTTGTGTATCTGTTGTTGTTTTTTCTCATTGAAACATACAAAAAAATGGAACAGAACAATGGGCACGTAACTTCAAGACAGATAAGTTAGAGGTGTTGATAAAATCTGTGGAGAAAAAAAACATGTTGAAAACAGACTAACAAATCACATATTACAAAAATATTACAGGAAATATCATTAAATATCATTAAATACATCAATGATCAGCGCACAGAATCAATTAATCAATTCGAATCAAGAAACTATTAACAATATATAAACACAAATTAATTTTTAAAAAAGGAGTAGAAGGCAGAGTATGAGCAGTGAGGAGAATTAACATTTTTCATGTGTTGTCATGTTTGTCCCTGATGCACTGACACAGGTTGCGGTTTCCATGGTGATGATACCCCCCCCCAGAATATATTTGATTTTGGTTTGATCAGAGAGTCTATGGAAATCTTTGAGTTTACATTTAACTTTAGTGAGGAACTTTGTCCTAATATCTTATATTAAGTATTTGCTGCAGGAAATGTTGCTCTGTCTCCACCTGTCTCTCTCTCTCTCTCTCTCTGTGGACACAGTTGGCCATTAGCTCGTTAGCTAGCTAGTTAGCAAGTTTGTGACGAGGTGGACAAGTCAAAGTTTGTACATGCTAGTTTACAACTCTAAAACTATACTTCCTTATTTTGGGTCACATGATCACTTTTGTTTTTGGGCAGTTAGATACAGTGGGTGGCTCATTTTACCCACTGGCTCGAATTACCCCGTTCTCCCCTATTTAAAGGTAAGCGAGCGTTCACTTGTTCTGTAGGGACAGAGTGTCTCTTCCTCTGGTCACTGAGTGCTACATTTCACTTCTGGAGCCTCTCTGCTGAAACCTTTTTGGAGAGACAAACCCGATGGTGTGAAGGTCCCGCTGTGACCTGCAGGGCCTTACCTGAGCCAGTGCTGGTTTATATTCTCCCTCCTGCCTTTTCCCCCCTGTTTTCTGTTCGAGTTCATCCCGGTGCACTGCAGCGGTGTGAATGTCAGCGTTGTGTGTCATCGCCGCAGACGCATGCCTTGTGTTCCTTAATAAAGAACAACTCTGACGTGGGCATGCGTCACGCACAACCAGGACAGACCAGAGCGGTCGGATGTTTCGCTCTCAGACAGATGGCAAAAACAAAATTCCATACATTCATCAAACATCAGCTGACGTGTGGTTGTTGTCTCTACCTGTTGTCTCTCATCACCTTCCTTGTTTTTACTTGTATCTAATTTCTGTCTCTGTTACACTTAGCGGACGCCAGATTCAAACGTCACACTGAAACAACATCTTGCTCCTGTTGTGTGATTCACGTTCTGTTTGAAGCCGGTTTGATGTGATGTCGGCGAGAACTTTTACACACTGGGACATCATGATGACAACATAATAAAGTGAAAATAATGGGATTTTAGTCGACAAACACACATTTTTTTTTGTCAGTTTTTGGGTGCAATTTGTCAAATAAATGCATCCTTTCATGTTTCAAAACAGGTATTTTTCATCTCTCCAGTGTGATTTTCAGCAAATAATTTCCTAATGATACAATTTAATATCAGTGTGTCGCATCTCGAGGCTTTAAACTCCTCCATCACCCGTCTCCTTCACCCACATCTCTCTTTTATGTCTGATGTGGGCTAATGTGACTGACGTCAGGAGGAAATTGCTGCTTTCTTCTGCACTTAGATTACTTGATAAAAAAAAAAAAGTTTTTCTAGAATCTTAATGCATCTTCTCCTGGTTGCCTTTTAAAGGAGTAGTGCAGATAATTTGATGTGGGTCCGTATGAGGTACTTATCCATAGTCAGTGTATTATCTACAATAGATGCTGCCCCAGTTAGGAGACTCAGAAGCAAAGTGAACAGCTGTGAACAGGATCTGCAACAAAAGATTTAAGTTTCACTTTAAGCTTATGTTATATTTAGAGTATTTTCATTGGACAAAAAACTCAATAACACCAACGAACATCTGGCTTTTGTCTTCAGTTTGAAAGGGTACAATCAGCATTCTCTCCCAGGTCAAATGACTCTGCAGTATTTATTGGCTGATGTAAACATGACCCTTTGGGTAGACCTGATAACTTTCGTCCATTTTCCGTTGGAGGCGATGGAAGCTCGTCACCTCCGTAGACTCTTTTGTTCCGTTTCATACACACGACTCGGCTTGTCAGCCCCGGGGCAGCAGAGTTTACAGCAGCTACAAGGTGTGTATATTAAGTGATGAAGCACTCATCTTTTTATTTTCTTCACAATAAAACTTATTTTGTTATTTAAAAGCTTTTATTATGAAGCAGCAACTGAAAGTACAAACAAACACAAACAAAACACACATCGTAAAGGAACATAAAGGCACACAGATTTAGTGGTGATGGGAAAAGGGTCAAACACTTAATTTTAGCAGGTTTAAAAGATTTTAAAGGGATAGTTCACCCAGAAATGAAAATTCAGTCATGCTGCACACTTATGCTGATTAAATGTCGAGTTTAGTGTTGCAGAATCAAAGTCTCCTAAAGCCCCAACATGGTCACCCTTGAAAAAGAGATTTCTAATCTCTCTGAGTTGTTATTGGATGAAGCTGGTGAATCAGAACTATCCTGTTTAAACACCAAATCCAAACAATAACATAAACAAACAGATCGAGGCAGCGGCAGACAAGCAACTCGTGTTTTGTCTGGTAAATTGCTGATTTCACCTCTGGAGTTCGGTTCCTTTGCAGAGTGTTGAAGTGTTGAAAATATTCTATACATAGTGTACAGAGTTTTTTTTAGGTGGACATGTTTATAAGTGGCTGAAATGTTGCTGACCCTGTTAACAGCAGCACATTGCGTGGCGTCTGTGCTGCTTCCCCCAACGTCGATCGCCAACTACTGTATCTAATACACCGACTATTGATAAGTACCTCACACAACCCCACCTCAAATGATCCAAACTACCCCTTTAAACTTGTGATGGATGTGTAAGCAACAGAGCTCTGTTTGGTGCCTTTGGCTTTAGTTTACCATGTAATAACCCCCTAGATATAATGGGAAACATTATGTCGAGACAGAGCGTAATGACTCAGTGTAATCCACTTTTTACCCGAATATTACAAAATGTGTTCTCGCAGCTCTTTCTCCGTCTTTCCCCTCCAGCTAATGTTCTGTTGTGTCTAATCAATGGCGAGGCCATAGTAATTTGGTTTGATTGAAATCCCTCTAGGATAAAAACATCATTAGTGTGAAAAGAGGAATACGTAGAAAAAAACCCCAAAACACACACACAACAGATCAGAAACAAAAGTGTTTTTAATTTTCCATCCCACGGGGGAAACGGCCATATGTAGCAGTGCTGATGATAATTGGTGGTTTGTTGATAATTGCATCATGTCTGTTTCTCTGCATATGTTAAAGCACAATTTGCATGTATCACACATTGCCTTTAGATTGATGAATTAATAATGTAGTAATGGTTCGTTTCCTTCTGTCTGGCGCACACACACACACTCTCACGCTCTTTCACACTTCTTCTCCTTTCTCACTTTTTTCTCTCTTCTGTGTGCTTCTCTTTTTTTTTTTTTTTTACTCTCCAGATGAATTTAACCCTGAGGTTCCCAAACTGGAGAAAAGCGTCAGCGGCAGCAGCCCCTCACGCGACCGCCTTCTTCTCACCGCGGCGATGCTGCTCGTGTCCGCCGTCCTTTTGTCCTAGCGACTGTCGCCGTGAGTGACGCCTTCATGCATAGCTGGACCGCCTTGTCCAAAGGGCTTCGTATCCACCGAGTTGTTGACGAGAAAGTTGGCAGGAACACAGAAGAGAATCAAGTCGCAACAGAACCACAATCAAAAGGACACGAAGAGAAAATCCTTGAACTTAAATTAACTGGACTTTAAATTAAAAAAAAGGAGAGGCCTTTTAGCTGTCATATGTACACCCGTGTATTTTGACGCTCCATGTCTTGATGGACATAAATATCATACGAATACCACGGCATTTCATGCAGGTGTGTTTGCCGCAACATGGAGACCACAACCACAACTTACAGCTTATTCAGATTCAAGACTTCTGTGCTGCTGTAATGCCTGAAAAACAAGCGAAAAAGTGGACTTTTAATGAGCTGGATGTAGACTACACACTCTTATTGTAGCATGGACGTCTGATCACCTGAGGAGTTCAAGCAGCGCCGTCTTCAGCTGAAGTTTTCGTAGCTGTGAGCTTTGAAGAAGTTGTCAAACGTGGACTTTCGCAGTGGATTTTTTTAGACCTTGGACCACGGACCAAGTATGCTGATGGATAAAACTCAACTTAGATGTAGTTTTAAAAAAAGAGCAAGCTGGACTCTTTTTCAGTGATGAGAACTGCTGCCACTGTCCCGGACACTGAGGAATGTTTTCACACTGGAGTGGAAAAAAAAGAAGAGAGAGAGCTGCTGGTAATAAGAGCCCACAGTGGTTCTTAAGAAAAAGGGGGAAAGACTTTGTGAGGATATCCGCAGGCCTTTCAAAGAATCCATTTTCTCCAGACATCAAAAATACCCCTGGCTTTGTGATAGGTACAGATGCAAAGCCTGCGTTTCTTAGAAGATAGCGAGTGCCCTCTCTGAACTAGTCCTTTGTCTGCATTTCCTGCCTTCACACTGTAACAACCCGAGAAAAATACAGACCCTGGACTAGTAATTTGACGGCACTTTGGCTTTGGTAGACGTGTGTTCTTTTGGGGTTTTTTTTTTTTTTTTTTTTGTTCCGATGCATTTACCTTCAGCACTTGGCGTAGATTTTCCGGATGTCAAACCTTTCTCCTCGCAGCAATCAGCAGAGTCATTCAGATTTCAGAATACCACTAATTTACAATTCCTAAAAAACCCTCTCTCTCTCACTCTCTCTCTCTCACTCTCTCTCAGCAAGCCAGTTCCCTTTTAATCCCAGACAAACCCGTCTCCGTCCTGTTCCTTTTCCACTTCAGAGGTTCCCAGCCAATCAGTGCTGATGGCCATTACAGCAGTCATGGTCACCATGGAAACGACCCCATACAGTCGCCATAGCGCGGCAGGTGCCTGAGGAGAAATTGTGCTTTGAGTCTCCAAGTAACGCTGCCGCCATTTTGTTAAAAAATAAATAAAACAACAACAACAACAACAACAACAACAAAAAATAAAATAAAATAAACCAACACGTGTGAATGTGCAAATAAAGTTCACTTTTTTATATTGTAATACAGGACAAACGTAGGCTGGCATTAATCAAATTACAATGTTGTGCTTTTTTAATTTATTTACTTTTCAAATGTATTTATTTTAACATTAAAGTATATTATTTATCTACCTAATTTATTAGTGTGCATTTGTAGGCCTTTGCTCAATAAGCTATTGTGCCATTTTTTTATTCTTTTTTTTAAAACAGTGGAATTTTTACTGCAGCATTTTGCTTGTGTAGATAAATAGTCAGATGTAATTCAGCCTGACAAAAGGAGAGGGTTATTGGTTATGACTAATCAGTAGGGGACGTACAGCGAGTAACCCTGCTCTCATGTAACAGATACAGCTAACCAGAGCATGTCATAAACCAACTGTGAATGCACAGACGGAGCCGATGTTGATGGAAGGGCGGCATTCCAACAGTGCTGCACTTGCGAAACAAAGGAGTCTGCATTGTAATGTATATTTATAATACATGCCGGTTATGGAATGTGAGCGTGTGTGTGTGTGTGTGCACAAGTGTGTGTGTGAGGAGTATGTGTGTGGCTTTATCTGGCTGCTTTCCTGCGTGTGTGCGTGTGGGCCTGTGCGTGTGTGCGTGTGTGAAAGAGTGGGAGCGAGCAAGAGAAAAAAAAAACATATGTGTGCACATTTGTGTGCGTATGTATGTAGAATGTGTTTGTCCGCGCTTTTCGAGTATGTGGCATTTAGAAATTTCGTACCCGTTAAGGAGTCGTTTGTAGGATCTGAATATGCAAGTGTGTATGAGAGAATGTGCTTTTTCTGTAATGTTAGTTTACGTTAACGGGGGGTTTGGGAAGCGGGCGAAAAGCATTTACTGATGTTGAAGACAACCACAAAGAAATGTGTTTACCTTTGACAAGAATGAATAAAAAAAAACTGTAAATTGATCCAAGAATGATTAAAACGATGCCAATTAAAATCTTTTTTGCAAATTTAATTTTGTGTGTTTGTTTAAAGGTGTATTACAAAGGGGAGACCTGGCACTGTTGTAACACTGGGTTATTTGTAGCTACATTTACTGGTTATTTCTCTCAAAAGTAATCACCAAATACTGGATTATAAAAGCAATTAGTTACTAGGGAAAGTAATTTTTGCATAATTCCTTTCTTAATGTTCACATAGCAATATTATTTTATTGTATTGTACTTTTATTCTTTTAATGTATTGTTTTAGTGTAGTTGTATTATTGTAGTGACAACTATCAAATTTTTATTTATCATTGTACCCATTATCACTAATAGGAGTTGTTAATCCTCCCGACCACCAGAGGGCAGCAAAGGCTAGCATCTACCTGTAAACTACACTTTTTTTGGCTATGGGTTAGACTGTAGGATTTAGCAGAAGAAGACCCACAGGAAGCTGGATATGTTAACCAAGTGTTGCTACCTAAGTTAATAAATAATTATATGATGAACAGTTTATAACGGGGGGTCAGCGACCTGCGAATCTGGAGCCACACGCGACTCTTTTGCCCATCTGTAATGGCTCCCTGTGGCTTTGAAAAATGGTAATTTTTTAACATGTTACATTTTGTTTATCATTTTTAAAAGTGATTCTTACATTATCCAATTATAAAACTATGTAGCCTATAAACCAAATTAAAAACATAAATGTTTAATCAATTAAAATGTGTGTCATCGCCTTCGTCTGCACCTTTGCTTCTTAATTTTGCTCGTCTTGAGCCTCCTTAGGCTACAGCTGTGGATACTGAGTCCAAAAAAAGGCTTCAGGGAAAATAGAGAATTTAATAATTGCAGCTCCAGGCAAAAAGAAAAGCCAAAAAACGCTCTTTTGATCTAAAGGTTGCTGACCCTTAGGTTTATGTTATATTATGATGAAAAACAAGCTCACACGGCCTGAACTGTCCTGCACCTGCTGTAAGACTGGATGACGTTCAATCATAAATTGGAGAATCTGCTGTGTTCGTCTGCTACGTCTGCTGTCCTCTACTTTCAGGTAAGACAAAGACAGTGTCCAAAGTCACTGACTACTCACTATATAGTCCACTCTACACTGAGTGTGCCATTCTGTAGTGCTGTCCGAATGTACAGTGAGAGTTATTATACCTATAGTGGACTCAGAGTATCCCACAAGGTCACTAACCAAGCACTGTATCCCATAATGCATTGCGATGAAAGGAAAACGACTGCAAAGATGTAGAAATGCCTGTACAGTTAGTAGAGAACAGTGAATGAGTGAATGATTTCAGTAACAGGCCCGTTTAAATTTCAATAACTGTAATTGTGTTCTTGGTTACCTGCCTAGTTTCTGCCGAAAGTAGTGGAATTACAAAAACACTGGTTGTTAGACTGTCAGTTTGACCAATCAGAAAGGAGCAGCATGTCTCTGTGAGCAACATTGTGGATCTTAGGACCAAAAAGCTAATTTTCAGGTAAGAAAGTAGATTATTATGTTTTTTTAATCAAAATTATATCTGGTCTTTCACTCACATCACCATAACTAGCAGTTTCTCGAGTTTAATTTGATGCTTTGGCTTCACGCTATCTTCAAACCCACATGCAGAAACAGTTAGCTATGTAATGGCTGATTTAGGTTTGTGTGCATGCGACACTTTGCAGACTCACTCTGCGGTGTCAGTTCTGGGCCCACAAAGCCTGCACCCCAGAGACGACCGTCTGCATTTTCCACAACTGTGTGACAGTGACTGAACCCTCATGTGACACATGACACATGCACATTCAGGAAGACACACACACACAGTTTTTTGACACTTTAGATTGTTCATTTTATTCAAAAATTATTTATTATTTATTCTTCCATAGAGTTATTTCATAAATTGGATATTGTGGATTTTAAATCAGCTCTCTGCCAAATGTTTGGGAGGAGGAGGAGGAGGTAAAGGAGAAATATGTAATATATTTACTGCACTACAACTCCACAGTCTGTATTTTCAGAGCAGTGGGCTTTTGTTTTTCGGGAAAATGGCCCTAACTTTACACTGACAGTTACAAAGTGTACGACTCTTCTTCTTTTGGCGTTGTCAAAATATAATGTTGCGCTCGTCTTGTGCTCGTTTAGCTTCGGTGTCCCTGCAGGCAACCTGCTTGAGCTTCGAGTTTGGGGAGGACAGGATGGGAGGAAACAACTCTCTTCAACCACAGATCGTATAGGCCGGGGTTCTTCAACATTTTTCAGGCCACAGACACATATCTGATACAGAGAAGGATCAGAGACCCGTCGTCTTTGTTTTGCGCTAACTTGTAGCTATTAACAGCATGGCTAATGTCGGGTGCGTTAGCCACTTCAGTTGGTGCTTTCTGAGGTGGAGGGTAGGCCAAGACAAACGACAGTCTGTCGTGCTGTCGGGATAAAACTTCAGCTAACTGGCCAGTATATTTACATAAATTGTTCTTCAGGCCTTCCTGAGGAAACTAGGAAGATCTGTTGCATATTGTAAATACACACTTTTATAGACAGACATTTATCTGAAACACTACCTAGACTGTTTGTTTTTTTATGTTGGGGGTCGACTGCAGATGACTCACAGCCTCAGTACATGGGGCGAACGCTCTACCAAATGAGCTACCAGGCCACCAGTGTCTCTGTTTTTATTGCATTTTATTTGTTTTACACTTTAATTTTTTAGTTTGTATCTTTTACCTCTTTTACCTTGCATTATTATTTTATTATTGCTGTATTTTTAGTGGGGATGGAGATTTTAAAGCACTTTATAAATTTCATTTTTAAAAAAGTGCTATACAAATAAAATTATTATTATTATTATTAACATTATAATACTACCTAGTTTGCCATCATGGATAAGTGGATATGGATATATTATGATGTTATGGATACGATTAGCGAGCTTTTGTCAATGTTGTGTAAACTAAATGTTTTGTTTGTTTATTTGTTTTTTCCAAATATGCCAATTTGTCTTTGTCAATAATATGTTGGATTAATGTTAATGTGTATTTTAAGTTTAAGAAAAATTTTAAAGAGATAATCGAGCAGTAATAGGCACCGTGGACCTATAGCGTAGGCTATTAAACAGGGATTAAACATATTTAATATACCGTCGTTGGCTCTATTTGGACCGCAGGACTCCTTTTTTGAACACTAGGATCTTACGTACTGCTCCTTTAACTCACACAATCTGTGGCTCCAGCTGAGTTTTATTTGTAGTGGACAAACATATGTACCATGTATCAAAGTTTGAGAGATCTATCAAGAACCCACCACTGAGTTACTGATGCTCAAACAAGCAGCGTTACTCCCATCCCCGGTCTCCCCTAACGGTTTCTTTGCACTGAAATAACGTCCAGCCTCCTCCTCCGACTCTGTCTGCCCTTTCTTTATCTACACAGTGACTCCTTCACCTTCGCTCACCCTGCACTCACGTCTGTTTGTTTTTTTCTCGAGCACTACTTGAAAGCAGCGCTCTCCCTCTTTCTCTCTCTCTCACTCCACTTTCAGATGTGTTGGTTGTGAGCAGACATGTCAACAGACAGCAGCAGCGCTCCGGCTGCACACACTCTCGGTGTTAAACCATCACCCTTTCTCACGTGGCCCATCCTTACAGCACCTCGCTCCGGTCGCACAAACACTTCGTCTGCCATAAAACATAATGACAGCGTGGAGGGGGAAGTCACAGCTCCACATCTCCCACTCCATCCATCTCTTTTTCTCTCCCCCCTTCAAAAAAAAAAGAGAAAAAAGAAAACACCTGCAAGCCATTCATGTCTCCACAAATCTGTCTCTCCATGTCGCTTTCTGTTCCCTCTGCCCCCGTCAGATTCTTTCTAATCTTTGTACGCAGAACAGAGAGAACCTGACAATAGGGAGGGACACACGTCTCACACGCACTAATGTCCATGTCAGGAGGGACGGGGGGGCAGATAAGATTTAGTCTTTTAGGCCTGATAACACATGAGAGAGAAACAGAAAGAAGAACACTCTGAGAAACGAGGGCTCCAAAAGGGTTCTTACTGGAGCACTGAGGTTCTACCCAGAACCATCTGCTTTTGAAGAACCCCTTTTTGAAGTCAGGTTCATTTTGAGTGAAACAGTTCCATTAAGAACCCTTTTCATCCAAAGAATGAGCTCTTCAAGGATTGTTGAATCTTCTTGAGTTCCAGATAAAACCATAAAAGCCTTGGAATATAAAAGGGTCTGCGGGAGAAGCTCCTGGGTGGGTTCTTGGTAGCACCATTAGAAGGTGGAGAACCCCAGAAACAGTTCTGTGTGGAACCCTTACACCATAGAAGGGTTCTCTGTTCTAGATAAAACTCTAAAACCCATCAAATATAAAAGGGTTCTCAGCAGAACCTCCTTAGTGGGTTCTTGATAAAACCCTTGGAATTGAAAAGGATTTGCAGTAGAACCATCTGGGTTCTAGATAAGAACCTTTGAATATTAAAGGGTTCTTGGTAGAACTGCCAGGTGGGGGTCTAGATAAAATCCTTGGAATATAAAAGGATTTGCGGTAGAACCTCCTGGGTGGGTTCTATAAAACCCTTAGAATTTAAGGAGGTTACTGGTAGAACCCTGTGGGTGGGTTCTGGCTTAAACCCTTGGAATATAAAAGGGTACACAGTAGAACCCATCTGAGTGGGTTCTAGATAAAACCCTTAGTATCTAAAAGGGTTCTCCGTAACAACTTATGGGTTCTAGATAAAACCCTTGGAATATAAAAGGGTTTGCGGTAGAAACCCCTGGGTGGGTTCTTGTTGGCCTTAGAACCCTGCCTTAGAAGGTAAAAAGCTTCTGAATAGAAAACCCCAGAGACGGTTCTGTGTGGAACCCTTACACCATAGAAGGGTTCTCTGTTCTAGATACAACTCTAAAACCCCCTTAGTGGGTTCTATATAATCCCCTTGGAATATAAAAGGATTTGTGGTAGAACCATCTGGGTTCTAGATAAAATCCTTGGTATATAAAAGGGTTCTCCGTAACATCTTCTGGGTGGGTTCTAGATAAAACCCTTGGAATATAAAAGGGTTTGCAGTAGAAACCCCTGGGTGGGTTCTTGTTGGCCTTAGAACCCTACCTTAGAAGGTAAAAAGCTTCTGAATAGAAAACCCCAGAGACGGTTCTGGGTGGAAGCATTACACGATAGAAGGGTTCCATGCAGAACATCTCATAGGGGTGAAACTTAACAGATGATTCTGTTAGCGATGACCCTTATATGAGGTTCTACCAGTAACGAAAGAGGATTCTGGTATGGGGACCCTTCATGGTTCTAGTTAGCATCTGTATTTCTGAGAGTGTGGGTTCTGCAGCTGTCTGACACCTCTGGCTTGCAGACGTGGGTCAGACAGTGTCTGCATGTGTCTGCATGTGTGTGTGTGCAGACGACTCGTGCCAAGAACATCTTAAAGCTAATTTAATATACTTTACGTGATTGACGATTTACTTGACAAAGCGTGAGTCATACTTAACCAGTCAGGTCACAATGAAGTGATCACGTCTATTAATATCTGTTTCACACACGGTTTGACTCTGATTCTGTCTGACGTGTGTGCGTTTAGCTGACAGACTGATAATTGTTGAATATTACAGTAGGTCTTGGCTCACGGTCCCGTGCCTGCTTATAGGTTTGGACTTGCACATGAACGCCTCAGTGTTTTGACACCCGGGGAACATGGGAAAGGGTTTTAGCTTCTGCTCCAGGGCCCGAGTTGACAACTTAAACCATCATTTTTGGAGGAAATCTGCCTTTTTTTTTTGGCAGTGAGGCTGTCTGTTGTTAGTTATATAAGGGAATTAACTCTGTCATATTAACACCTTAAATTCGTGTCTGGGAAAGCTTATGTTTTGCTTGTGCCTAAATGAAAGTTTAATTGATCTGCTTACTATTCAAATGAGAGGATCAGGAGTGTTGCCGGTGGATTAAAAACGCTCTACCTTTCCCCGAGCGGCTGACACAGAGCCTCACGTTTCCACCGTGAAAACAGAGATCTAACAAGCGCTCTGTCCAGACTCTAACTAAGGAAGACATTCCATTAGCAAAAGGAGATGACCTGTTCTCCGTTTGGAGGCATATTATCGTTTTCTGAATCATTTACTGTGAGATAAGCCATCTGCAGCATGGGCAGGGCTACGCAGTCGAGAAGAATTCCCCTGACAAGCCGCACCGTCTGGCCCAAACAATGAAACAGATGCCTCATCCTCTGAGAACTTGTTATGGCTCAGGACATCAATGAGACGATCACCGAGACTGGTGCTGCCTTCAAGTGCTCCTTGGAAACTCCTATATCAAGGCCGGGAGTCGTAAAAAAAAAAAGAGTTGTGGCTCATTCAGATGCCTCTGGCCAAAGAAATTATGTAATTGGCAAAAATCTGAGGGTTTATTTTTGGAATCGTGCAGCACAAGAAAGAAATCTGGCAGATGCTTTTGTCCAAAATGTTCCCCCTGCATACATAACACACACACACACACACACACACACATCAGAGGTTGGTAAAATGTGAACAGACGGAGGCGAGAATCAAACACCGACTCTTTGATTTATGACCAACCTGAGCAACCACCTGAGCAAATGCTGCCTACAAAATTGTGTTATGGATACAGACGTAACGATGAGTCTGTTTCGCCCAAACTTCGACACATATCACAGCTGCACATTAAAGGGACAGTTCACCCCGAAATCAGAAATACAGATTTTTTTCCTCTGAGTTACAGAGTTTTGTGGAGACGTCTGCCTTCTCTCAAATACAATGGGACTAGATAAGCGCTCCGCTCGTGGTGGTCAAAGTGGCAAAAAATACATTTGGAAAAACTTAACAGCGATGTCTCTTTCCAGAAATCATGACCCAGTTACTGAAGATTTCGAGTTCTTCTACACGCCTGCCAGGGAGGAAACTAAAGCTTGGGGAGGTCTGGGGTTTTCCCACAGAAAAATCTGAATGTGAGGGACTTTGTTTCGTGCATTCTGGTGACCTTCAAGGAATGAAATTAACAAAATAATGAGAACACATTTCTTTTCAAACAGATGACACTTGTTAGCTGGAAAACACAGCATGTGCCCTTTCCTTTAAAACTTTCCGTAAGAATTCTTCTTTTCTCCGTCTCTCACTCACTGAGGAGGACGAGGCGCCAGCATGAATGTATTAATTGAATTTAGGTTTTAAAAAGGCGGGGAAAAATTGCTGATAAATTTGGAGAATTACAGGAGAAGTGGCAGAAAAGGCAGGAGAGGGCAGTAGAAGGCAACAAGTCTCTGGAGAAGTAAGTTCTATCATCCACCAACTGTACCGCAGTGCAGAAAGAAGCGTGCATCTATTCATGGACGAGAGGCTCGTGCTCGTGACAGTGCTGGAAATATAAACATTAACTGCGTCCTCTTTCTGCACGGTGAGACAGTTGGCGGGTGTAGTTCAGTACAAAGAAAATAGTTCCTACGTGAAGCTGCTCACGGCGAGGTCTGTGGATCATCTTGTCCAGCTATTATCCTGGAAGGCAACATTCCTGCTGACTTTTTCAGATGTGTTTATTTTGGCGGTTTGAGCACCAAAAGTCGAGTGCCATCTAGTTTCATTACACCTGAGAGAAGGCAGACATCTCCAGGTCACATCAGTAAGGTAAGAGGAAAAACATGCATTTTAATTTCAAAAACTTGGCAACTCGCACCAAAAAATCCAGATGGATAAATACCATTGCATTTTTTTTTTCATTGAACTGTCCCTTTAAACAGAGTAAACATGAAAACATATATCAATGCCAGCTAATTACACGAAACACCACCGTCTTCTTTCTCTGGTGCTCAGCTTGTATATGTGATATTTTAATTGAAATGCTTTGCGATCCAGAGCAGCTGCCAAGTTTCTCTCTGTGTTCTTTGTGTCATTCAGAGCCTGTTTGCCTCTGCACATATTAAATATTATGCATTCAGTGGCTGCCCCGTGTCTTTCTTTGGATCATGTCTGGCCTGTTTTGGAAGCTTTTTTTTCCCCTCCAGTTTTCCTTGGATTTCTGACTCCAACTCCAGGTGGGACGTAATGAAGTACAAATGCTTTGTTACTGTAATTAAGTTTTCAGGTATCTGTACTTTTTTCCTTTTACCCCCTACATTTTAAACCACAAATATTTGTACTTTCTTCACATTACATGTTCAAAAGAGTCTTGTTACCTTAGCTGTAATGCATTTGGCAGGAAACATTGATTGAGTCATTATGTGGCGCCTTCCCAACATCAAGGCTCATTTCAACCTAAATGGGTGGAACAATAACACATAAATAGACAATTTCTCAATGTATCCATCTGTGCGAATCATGCATGACAGATGTAACAAATGAAAAGATCCAACCGTGGAGAAAAACGTGAGGTTCAGTTATCTTTGCACAGAAACAGCCGGTAGAAACTTTTATACTTTGAGTACATTTCAGAGCCTGTACTTTTTCACTTTTACTTGAGTAAAAAAAGAAAAGCTGAATCAGTCCTTCAGCTTTTACCTAGTGCTGCAGCTAACGGTTATTTTCACTACTGATTAATCTGTTGATTCTTTTCTCGATTAATCGATTAGTTGTTTGGTCTATAAAATGTCAGAAGATGGTGAAAACTGGCCATCAGTGTTTCCTAAAGCCTGAGATGACGTCCCTCAAATGTCTTGTTTTGTCCACAACCCAAAGATATTCAGTTTACGCTCAGAGAGGAGTATAGAAACCAGAAAATACTCACATTTAAGAATCAGAGACACATATTTGGGTAAAAAATACTATTAAATTCAATGTATAAATGAATAAAACTCTTAAACAGAACAAGAATTATGCAACTCATATGAAGCAAAACACACACACAGTTATACCTCCTACTATTCAGTCCATCATCTGCATGCCAGTAAACACCTCTGCATGTTCTTTTTAAAGGTTAATTTATTTTTATTAGGCGAATATCATGTGCTCAGGCTTTCTGCGCTTCCAGGATAAAAGTCCGATGACGAGGAAAACATCTCTACCAGGTAAACATGCTGCAGTGTAACCACCTAATCCACCGTCCACCCATAGGTGTCGCCAAAGCTTTCTCCCAGTCCGTGTTCCTGCAGCCAAGTGAATTTCAGTACAGGACATCTGCAAAACATTATGCAACAGATTTACAGTAAGTATGTTTGCCTATAAGATACAAATTGTATTCAGAAAAAATAATGTTGACAGCTCTGAGGTGGTTTTTGTATTACGTGGGCAGTGCACCCTGAATAGATTTTTAAGTTTAAGCTGCTGAAGTTCAGTGGGACTAAATTTTAATATCTCCCCAAACTCACTGAGGGAGTTTAGTGTGCCGTCATTGTCGCCAGCTGATGTTTGATTCATGCCAGGCTGCTCGGGGAGTGTTTACAACAGGACGATCAGCGGGGAGGGTTCAGGAAAATAAAGCAAGTTCCAACAGGGTCATCAAAACAGAGATAACCTCGTGGAATCTCTTATGTAACTGCTGAGAGGGTGAGCTGACCTACTGTACTAACATTTGTTCTCCACCGATCAGGAGTTCAGGGGTGAGTCACCGCAGATTAAGAACAAATTTAGATTTCCCAGATGGACAGACTGAATTATAATGTCAACTATTTTTGTTTTACGGTGAAATCTAAATTCATTCTTAATCTGAGCATACTGGGGACAAGTTTGTTGATTGCTCTTCTACCATTGTGCACCGACAGACTGTTCACATAAAACTCTGTCAGTACAATAAAGTACAGTAAAAGCAGGGCCGGACCTGCTATTAAAGATGAGATCATATGCTCGGTTTTTCTCTCGGAAGATTTAAGGGTTTTAGCAACCTGAGGGAGTTCACGCTCTGCACTTAAAAAGTAACACTTGTATAATTTATAAGCTGATTCCGGTATATTTTAGACTCCATATGATTTGTTTACTTCATGGCAAACGTATACATGCATTAATAAGCGCTTCAACATTTTCCCACCACGTGTTCTCTCCTGACAGCGATGAAGAGACTTTAAAGCAGCTTTCAGACCTTCAAGTCAGGGAATAAAGTATATCTATAATTGAATCACTGAATAAAATGTGAAAATGGTCTTTGTGTTTTTCAAATCTTGGCTACAGCACTGTAAGGACTCTCTAATGTCTAAAGCAGGGATGTCAAACTCATTTTAGTTCAGTTTAGTAAAGCCTGACTTGCCTTATAGTCTATAAATCTTCAAAAATTCCCTGCTTTTCTTTTTAGTATAAAGAAGTAAAACAATCTGAAAACGTTCACTGGGATGTTAGGGTGCATTTTCAACAGGATAATTCAGGAATAGCTGTGCAAATAACTGTAAAATTGGAATTAATGACTACTAATGACTGGTGGAACAGATTGGACGCATTGGCGGGCCGCACGTTTGACACCGCTGGTCTAATGTTTAAATGCTTTATTAATGACATTCTCCTCATTAAATGGAAAAGTTATTACCTTACCGTACTATATTACCGTGGTAAAACACAAAAGTACAAACATGTGCAAGGATGATGCTTGTTTTTTTGCAGGAGCAGCTTGACTGTTAAAGGATTTGTTGAAATGTTACAAAGGATTTATTATAACAGGTACATCGTCCCTGCTTGTTGTTGTCCCCCAGCTTTTGTCCATGCTTCCCTAACATGTAGGGCTAACAGGTAAAATTTAGGAACTAACCTTGTTTTTGACCAAGGTGCCTCATTTATTCTGCAAAGGCATCCTGAGCACAAAATATGTTTTTCTTCCATAACAAAGCTCTGCCTTAAGTTGATATTTAAGTGGACAATCGACCGATGTATAATTGAAAAGACATCACTGTTTGAATGTCCTCACACGTCTCCAGTCGAGGAGGAAGCATTCAGATCTTTGAGGAGCGAAGGTGCACGCGACTGCATCATTTGCAGAACAAATTCATGATATCAGTAGCAGCTAGTTAGCGATCGTGCCCGGTCTCTAAAGAAAACAGACATGCAACATTATGTACCCATCAAGTTATTTACACACCAGGGAGAGGAAAAGTCAGCTCTGAGTCAGGTTTATCAGCTCGTAGATCACATGCATGATAACACGCACGCAAGCTCAGATTAAATATATATCAGAGAGTGTGACTTCATTCTCTGCTGAGGACGCTATTACGCCAATACATCTTTATATAGCAAATATTTGTTTGCCCCTATATTAATGTTAAACAACCTCTTTAAGTAAATAAAAATACTTCTGTTACTGAAGTAAAATGACAGTATAGTGCAGCATTACTGCCAAAATGTACATAACATCAAAAACGAAAATTCTCAATGTGTAAATGGCTCCTGTCAGTGCTTTAATATGTGATAGCATGTTGCTGATGTGGCTGGTCGAGGTGGAGCTAATTTTAACGACTTTGTAAGAAAAGTAAAATCAGGAGTAGTTTGACATTTTGGGAAGTTTTTTTTAAAACTTTTGTGCACAGAGTTAGTTCTCTTATCCGTTAAATATGAAGATTGCTAGCTTAGCTTTGCAAAAAGAGCGGAAACCGTTAGCGTGGCTCAGTCCAAAATCCAACTATCAGCAGCTCTAAAGCTCACTGAACATGTATTATCTCGTTTGTGTGATTCGTTTAAACGTTTAAGTGACAAGCTTACAGGGGTAAACTCCAGGAAGTCACTGCACTCGGACAAAAAATAGTCCTCATTTCCGCTTTATTCTTTGTATGGATGAAACAAACAGGATATAACGTGGTAATTAGTGAGCGTTAGAGGTGCTGGTTGGCAGATTATTCCACCTTTAGAAAGAGTCGGGGCTACCTGTTTCCCCCGTTTCCAGTGTTTATAATAAGCTAAACTGACGGCAGTAGCTTCTTAGCATGGAGACAAAAGAGCTGCATCGACCTTCTTATAAAACTCAGCAGGAAAGTGAATGAGCGTTTCTCAAAACTCTGAACTATTCTTTTAAGTCCAGTACTCGAGAAAATGTATTCAGTTGTCCCTTTATAAAACTATCCCCAGTCCAAGGCTTCAACCCTGCAACAGGCTTGAGAGCGAATATCCTCCTGTAGTGTAACTGTCACAGCGCTGAGTGGCCCCCAATGATCTCACTTCCATAGCTGCAGCATTTACCTGCTCACCTGGACGCAGGTGGGATCACAGACGCGTGTCCTCTGGTCTGAACGTATCCTAACGGGACCTCTTCAGTCTGGTGATTTCGGATTTGTCGTGACACTCTTCCGGCTTCAGGTCGCCGTGAGTCAGCTCATCTCCATGTGCAGACGGAAACTGACCCAGGTGGAGGTTTGAGCTCAGATGAGGCAAGGAGATAATCCAAGATGACATCATCTAAACCCGGAGGAAATATGATGCCAGCTCCTGCCACGATGATACTTGACAGGATCTGGGGAGGAGGATGACGCGGTGGTCCTCTGGTGATGTAAGCAGGCCACATATCAAGGCAGGTAACAAGTGTGATATGTCAGTGTTCACTCTATTATGTTTCACAGGTTGCTAATCTGATACGTGCAACACTCAGGGTGAGAAAGATCTGCGGGGTCGATGTGAAATCTCATTAATAGTCGCTTTTCAGCTGATAATTGGCCCTGAGAGCAACAAGAGCCGTGTTACAATCTAAAGTGTGAAAGCAGCAACGATGCGGCTTCTTTAAAACACGCAAAAAAACGTACATTCATTGAACGGCCGCAGCGGGCCTGAATTAAATCAAAATCTCTAATTTTTACAATGACAGCCCACTAATTTAAGGTTTTAGGAGACAGGCGTTCTCGGACATGTTGTTAAGAGAGGCAGGAAAATGTGAATGTGCATCTTAATTAGAATGGCGTTAAGCTTCCTAGAGGGCTTTGCTTTTGCGCGCATTAATTTGGGCTCTTGCCAATCCTCCCCAGATCAGTTGACTAATGTGTTGACAAGTGGAGGAAAGTTATCGCAGAATATCAAACAGGCCACATTTGCCGTCTGCGGCAGCCTCTAGTAGCAGCAGCAGCAGCGTCTGTGTGTGTGTTTGTGTGTGTGTGTAAATGTTTTGAATATTAAAGAGAGCAGGATTTGAATGCAACCCTGGGCTAGAAGAAATGGAGGTAGATATCAGGCTGCAGAAGGAAAAGAGATTTTAGTGCTTTAGTTGAAGTCTTCAGCAGTGGTGGAGTCAGGCTATCTGAGGGGCAGGGGCAAATTTTAATAAAAGAGGGCACCAGCTGTATGTAGTATTTGGATTAAAGTTTTATTATCTAACTTTAAGTACAACAACTACTCCACCTCTGTAATGAAAACACAGGGAACTATTTACTAGTTAACCATTTAGAAACACGTAAACACCAACTAATTTTTTAACATGAAGGGAAGCCACTGGAAGGACACCCTACCGGGCAATTTATCACATTTTGTCCACGAAAAGGACACTTTAGAGGGCAATTTATCATGTTTTGTCCACCCCAGAGGGCACTTCATTACATTCTTCACTGGAAAGTCACCCTCAAGCAATTCATCATGTTTTGTTCACTGATTGGGCACTTTAGAGGGCAATTAATCATTTTTTCACCACTGGAGAGGGACCCCAGAGGACAATTTCTTATGTTTTCTCCACCGGAAGGACACCCATAGGAGGTAATTTATCATGTTTGGCGTACTTAAAGGGCAGCCTTTATTATGTTTTCTCCACTCGTAGGGCACTCAAGAGGGCAATTTGTCATATTTTGTCCACTAGAAGGGCACTCTAGAGGGCAATTAATCACGTTTTCTCCACTCTAGAGGGACAACAAAGAACAGTTTCTCATGTTTTGTTCACTGCAAAGACACCCAAGGCAACTTATCATGTCTTGCCTACTACAAGGGCACCCTAGAGGGCACTTTATCACATTTTTTCCACTGGAGGGGGACCACATAGGACAATTTCTCATGTTTTGTCCACTGGAAGGGCATTGTAGAGGGCACTTTATCACATTTTATGAGAGGGGCATCCAATAGGGCACTTGTGGTCCATCAGTGAATTTACATTCATACACATATCAGGCTCATGTAACCTTTTTTTTCTATGTATTTTTCATTTTAACAGGCTAAAGATTCCTATGAATTATAGAAAACACATCTGAACTCTGCTGAAAGCTGCACTGTTCCTTTGCAGAAACTCTGTTAGCAAAAACATCCTGGCCATCTCCCATGTGTGAGTATATTCATGGATGTGGAGATTTAAGATGCTTTAACTGCAGCTTCTTCTTGCTCCATTAACGCTGCCTCCTCTGCAGCAGATTGTGTAGAAAGTTGAAGAAAAAAAAAAAAATCAATGAATTTGTAATCAAGTGAAAAGAACAGCCTCACAAATTCCCACCATGGGATAGCTTTTCATTTTAACAGTAATCTTTTTTCGCCCCTCCAGCTTTCACACACACACACATACACAAAAATCAGCCTTGCATTTCTTTTTTTACTTTTGCTTTGTCACATTTTCTTGAATTTGCTCTACATCCTGTCCTACGCTCTGCCCGTAACCTCTCATCATTTGTGACTAATCTTTCTATCATCAGGTTGAATTTCCTCTAACCCTGCTTAACCCTTGTCTTCATTCTCAGCAGTCGTACCTTCCCTCCAGTCTCCCTCCACACTGCTCTCTAATCACCCCCGCCCTCCTCCTCGTCCTCTCTCCCTCCAGATTTAGCTGTAATCCCTCATTTCTGGTTGCTACATCTGCACAGCACTCAACAGCTGGGGACCTACACACAAACAGCAGCCATAGACCTGGTGCTGTGTGTGTGTGCGTATGTGTGTGTGTGCACCAGACACTTTGGGCATCTGGTCAAAACTTAAGCCCAGGAATAGCTAATGCTCGTCTCCAAAAAAGATGTTGTGACAGAGTATTTATGTCACGCTGAACGATCCAGGATGTTGCAGACTGACACAAATAAGTATCAAAGCCAACAGATAACGCCGTTCAGCATTTACAGACAGCTGCAAAGCAAGTACATCTTGTCTGGTTTGTAAACAAATCTTAAAAAAGAAATCTGGTTGAAAGACAGCTTGTTTTATGACCAAGAACTTGGATTTATCGCTTCTGATTTGTGACTCGAAAGCTCTGTTTCAAAGAAGAGCTGACATCACTTCATAACGCTGTCAAAAGATGAATTCTGGAGCTTCTTCACTGCAAATGCAAGTTGCCAAATGGTTCAATGTTTATATGTTATTAAATGTTGGCAGATTTTTACTGTAAAATTGCAGAACAGTGGATGAAGCGTCCGTGACGTCACCCACAGGTTTCTGAAGAGACGTCGCTTAAGCTCATGGTGTGTTGTCTCTGGCTGTCACCTTCTTGGCAGTGCCTGACTTGGCTGACTCCCTGCTAATCCAAAAAATAGCAAAGAGGTGGATTGTGGGTGGAGCTGAGTCAGGCTGAATGAAGTGGCTACCTAGCAGGTAGGCCATTCGAGGAACTGCAGTTAATGGTACTTACATGTTGGCTTCCTTGTTCAGCCCCAGAGGTTGCCGCTTGACTTTTACCGTGCTAATGCAGACATTAAAGGAATAGTTCTCATTCAACTCATTTGGACTAAAAGGTAAACAACAGTCGTGCTAGCAGCTCTGTGAGGTTTTATTTACACTGCGCTCCATTTACCTTGGAAGTCGGAACCTGGACTGACACCTGCATTGGTCTCATTGCAGTACAACAAGTATAGAAAACTAAGATGGACGCCTCAAGGAAAACCTTTGTTCTGCTTGATCTTTCACTCTTACACGGTGGGCTATTTTGTGCATCAACACCAAAGCAACGTGTCCACAAATAGAAGTTGGACGGTATTGTATATGTACGACAGATTTAATGAGATGCAAAAGACAGAAGAGCTAAGTGCATTACTACAGCTTTCGCATTTTGCTGATGTGCAACCGACTTACATTTTAAGCTTGGAGCCGGCAAGGTTTTTCAAACTTTCCAGGCATTGCAGTTGATATTTCCAGCTTTCCTGTTCAAATGAATTCACCATGAGCTACATGCTATCTGTAGCATGCTAACATGCTTACAATGATGATGCTGACAGTTTGTGTGTAGCAGGTATAATACTGTAATCCATTATGTTTGGAACATGATATAAACACACCTGGTATCACAACAATATGGCAGCACACAGTGAACACTAAGCAGAGTTAGCTTTTCATCATTTTGTGATTTGCTAGAACCTCGTAGCATTTCCAGTCAGTTGATTGATTTATAAGTCTCTGCAAGCATGTGTTACTAGCCTCCATGCTAATCTGTTAAATCAGCTGCTGTAGATGCTTGTGAAGTTCAAAGAATTTATCATACAAACATCAGTTTGCTGCAGGCTGCCATGTTTTCCTGAGCAGATTTGCTGACGTATTGACATTGGAAGTTGAGAACTATCAACCTCTGACTTGCAATGGATTACAGCAAATAGTTAACCATGTTCATCATCTTAGTTTAGTGTGTTAACATGCTAACATTTGCTCATTAGCACTAAACACAAAGGCTGATGGTCATTCTGCAGGTATTCAGTCATAACCCAAGGATTGAACAAATCAGAAATTTGACTTGATGATGGTGATCGATATAAAGTCTGGGGAGCACCAAAGTCAGCAGGCTTCATTCTCTGAAGTACCATGAATATTTCACCAGAATCTATCCAACAGTCAACAGATATTTCAGTCTGGAGAGTCCAGAGAGATATGATGCTACATGGGGAAAAAAATCCTAACAGAGTCATTAGGATTCTTCCTCTGGACAAGATGTTCAGTATTTCATACAGACATTTCACTAAATCACAATAAATTAAAGGTCAGGGGATCATCAAAGTCGTTAGGCTTCATACTCAAGGGATCATAAATATCCTAGAGTCATGTCCTGGTAATAATAATAATAATAAATTAAATTAAATCCACTCTGATGTCCAGTATAAACATATTGTTTTACAAATGTATAAATATGAATTAAATTGCATAAGGTCATGTAGGATGAATACTTCATGTGGGATTTTGTTTGAATGACACGCGGATTGTCAGCTCAGTCTGATGACGAATCACTGATGTGAAGGGGTATTTTATTAAAAGGTAAAGCGTGTTGCACTTCATAACTATATTTTGTACCTTGTGTGAGCATGTGTCAAATCCACTTACTTCAAGTCAGTGCTTCAGATGTCACAAGGTATCTTGACTCACCTCCTACGGGGGAATGTTTTCCCCAAAATGTCATATTGACAAACTAATTTTGCAAATGCCTTTCAGTTTCACTTTTTTTTTTAACGGTTTCTGCAGCCTTTGATGCAAACTCAGACCGACATGCTGCGAGACTTCAAAATCCACACACACGCAGAAAAAAAGAAAGAAACAGAAGTATAGAAACCGATTTCATGAAAACATTCATGATTTCTCAAACAATCTGTGTTTAGAAGTCGTCGAGCGTTTTCATCGACGGCTATGCATTGGCTTAAACAAAAGAACTAGTTTTTTATTCTGGAGCATAAATAATCTTTGAGGCTGAGGCCGAATGCCCGTTCACAGCACATAAGAATCGTGTGAGCGCCACATAACACCGACAGGCTGCTGAGTGTTAATGGCCACAATGATGGATGAGATGTTAACACAGATTGCTGAAGCATTCAAATGAAGTGAAAGAACAGAGTGACATCTCATTCCCAGAACTAGAATGTGTTGGATATGCACACATTGAAAGTTATTTTTATGAATCAGTTATATAATCAAAAAGTAACAGCCTAAGTATATTTTTCGATAACTTCTTTTTTGTAAAAGTTGTACTGACAACATCTGTAGATGTAGGTGTTTGCATGTCGTCCAAACAGCAGCAGCAGCAGCAGCAGCATGACTGTTGGTTAGACGCCAGCAGCCTTTAACAAGCCGCACCTGTGCCTAATCAAACCCCTGCCTTTATATCTGCGAGTGTCAGTAAACACCGAGCGAGGCTGCATGGGACTGACTTTACTCTAAATGCTACATGTAAACTGTGGCACATGTGGTATGTTTCATATAGAAGCACCCCTCCAAACTCAGCCACAGTGAGCTGTAGCAGGGGGCTTTATATAACAAAAATTAACCAATAAAATCAACACAAACGTTTAACAATCACTCCCCACGGAGCAGCGCCTTAACTGATATCCCACTGCCCGGTCCCAGGAAGTAGGTGGCCCTGAACAATATAATTTGTACACCAAACTAAACCTGCTAAATATAGCCTATTGACCTTTTTCCCATTGCCAGTAGACAAGTTTGCCTTTCTGTTTTGTTTTGTGTTTTTCTGAGGTGGGCTGAGACTCAGCTCAAGTGTGCGGGAAAGCCGAGAGAAAGTCTCTCAGTGTTTTTGTAGCTTCTAACTGAATCTCTGTGGTTTTGCGTTAAGTTTCTTTTCTCTGTCTCTGTTTGTACTTTCAGGTATCTGCTTTGTTTTACTGTTCAATGTTTGCTTTCTGATAGGAGTCGTGTTACTGCTGCTAAAAACGTAACATTTCCTGATTTTGCTGCTTTATAATAAAAGCTTTTAGATAAAAAAAAAAATAGCAGGGGGATTTTGATTGTGAAGAATTTACAGGAAATAGAATGTTTACACCATTTGGTACTAAAGACAAGTGGCCATCAGTTAAATACACACCTTCGAGCGGGTGCAGACTCCGCCGTGCTGGGCTGAGTTAAGCTAAGCAGCACATGTGTATTAAAAAGGAGCAAAAGCGGCCGCAAACCGTCACTGCCTCTGTTGAAAAGGCGCGAAAATAGCGCGTCCACCCGGGTGCCATGTTTACATCACTGTCTATCAGAGCTGGAGATGATAAATACTTGTCACTACTGCAGAGTCATTTGACCCGGGACTGAATGCTGATTGTGCTCTTTCCCACTGAGGACAAGAGCCAGATGTTAGTGGGCGTTAGTGGGTTTTTTTTGTCCAGCGTTTAAGGGGCTCGAGATTTTGTTTGCAGCCCCCAAAACACCCAGAATGCTGTAGAAAGCTGTGTAGCTCTGCAGCTACAATCATGTCAGAGGAGGGAGTAAAACCCCCTGAAGTCTCTGAGATGTTCCCTCAGCAGCAGTCCTGTCAGCTGACAAGGCAAATGGCCCTGGTGCAGCGTTTGAGGTTGCTCCAAAATATATTATATTTATTATATTGTATTTCAACACCTGTGAAACGATTATATATTAGATTATTTTTTAAACATAGGCTGGAAAACATTACATCGGTATGTTTTATGTACCTTCCAGGATTATTTATTAGCCACACAACAAATGCCATTTTAAGAAAATATGCAAATTATCCAAATATGCCCGAATATGATCTTTAAAAAAAATACAATTTAACATAGCTAATAAGCAAAATGTCTTGTCTGAAACTATTTGGGGCACTTTGGACATTTAATATGATGTGTATTGAAATAATAAATCAAAACATAAATGAAATGTTACAAGAAAACATCGGTAGCAAAGCTAGTCTTTAAAAATTATAAGTGATTCTTGCAGTTGTGGTCATGTTCGCTAACAAGCAAATCTTGTTCCGATTGAGTATTTCAGCTAAAATCAGTACTTGAATAACTTTCTAGTCAAAAACAAGCATGTTCTAAGGAAAAATGTTGCAGAATCAGCATCTAAATGTCATGCTTTTTTAAATTTCCAGCCTGCCTGATCAAGTAAAATGAGCTGTGGTGACTTTGTTCTGTTTCATTAATTCATGCATGAAGAACAGCTGTCAGGTTCACTCAGTCAGACTCAACAAACACTCAGATACCTTTATCCCGTGTTCTTTTTTTTTTCCATCTCCAGTTTTTATCTTCTCCTGCCCTTGAGCGGCAGTCCCTGAATGTTCTTTTGAGAGCCATTACCCACAATGCCGCTGTGTTACCAAGGCCACACACTGAGTTATTACAGTGAACAAGTCAACTTAACACCGTACGACGTGTGAGGAGTGAGCAGCACAGAAATTCACACTGATCGTGCGGCCGCTCTGGTGGTTGTGGCCCTAAAAAAACACTGGGGAGTCTTTAAGCCGGCGGCCATTTCTGCCACTGATTTACACTTTTGAAAGATGGATCCAGTCCAACATCCTCTTTCAACGGGAACTTTAATAAATTAAAGAGGATAGAAAGCAACAAATGTTAAAGGTCTGTCCAGTCGGGGCTTATGTGGGTGGGAGGGTCGTCCTATAGGCTACTAATCCCTTCTGCAGCCATCCATCTTAAATGCAATTTCATTGTGAATGGAAACAAAGCTACAGCTGACCAGCCTGAGGTCTTAAAGGCTCTTCAGACTAACTTTTCCTTTCAACCCTAAAAGGTCCATTAATGTGGCACCGGCAGTGTGTGTCAGCACTGTGATTGAAAATAGTTTTACTGATGCATGTAAAATATAAGAGACGCATAAATGTTATTGTCATAAGCAACATGCAAGGTCATTTTAAGGAAGGTCAGACAATCGAAAAAGATTCTGATTAATCCCCGTTAAACCCCTTTCACATCAAATATAGTGCATGTACGGTATATATTTGAGCTTTGAATTGAATTTGAGGTCAAGTTTCATTCTTGACCCTTTTGAAAAAGCTTGTAAGTGAACTTTGAGTGTAGAATATTTTATCATTATTATGTGTTTGTTTGCTTGCTGCTGACACAAACCTGCAATAACAGATTTTCTGGCTTCTTGGGAGCAGCTACAAACACAACGCTGTTGTCGTTTTTATGCCACAAATTCCACAACATTTGCCGCCTACATTACCCACCTACCCATGCAACTAGAACACAAACAGCTTGGTCAGAGATTTGCATAGATGCATACATGTGTATATATTTATAAGAGATTTGGAAATATTATGCTAGTAGAAATTAATGTAGCCTTGAGCTGGTAAGCAGAGAGGAGAATCAGACTATAGAAGGTCACTTCTTTCCAGCTCCACGCCCCCAGACTTTTTTCATTTTCAAAGTTTTTAGTGAGGCAGGGTGATCAGATAGCAATGCAACAACAACAGACGCCAAACAAAAGCAAGACAAAATGAAGATGAAGTTAATCAATAGGATTTTCTCTGAGCTGTTCTTAAACTCACCAGAGAGATAACTGATTGTTGAGGCTCATTCTCAGGACGTCAAATACCAACATTTTGGGTGATAAGGTGTCCAGAGTAAGGCGGCTCGGTGATGCAGTGGTTTGCATTGTCACCTCGCAGCAAGAAGGTTCTGAGTTCGAATCCCCCAGCCGGCTGGGAGGCTGGGGAGTGTGTGGCTGGGGCAGGGCCTTTCTGTGAGTGTGCATGTTCTCCCGGTTCTCTCCGGGTACTCCTGCTTCCTCCCACAGTCCAAAGACATCCAGTATAACAGGTTAATTGATAACTCTAAATTGTGAATGTGAGCATGAATGGTTGTTTGTTTCTATGTGTCAGCCCTGCGATCTGAACTGGCGACTTGTCCAGGGTGCACCCCGCCTCTCGCCCCATGTCAGCTGCGATAGGCTCCAGCCCCCCTGCGACCCGTCAGGATAAGCTGTTATGGACAATGGATGGATGGACATGTCCAGAGTACAGCAAGATACTGAGAACAGGGTCTCTGCAGACACAAATAAAAACCCCTTTCACATACAAGTATTCATGTGATTTTTAGACATAATGTGTAGCAAAGCCTGAGACTGTGAGCCTCCCCTCAGACAAAGACTGAAGAATATCAAATAATGTAATCATGATTGCATAAACATCCAGGAGAAGAAGATGAGCTAAAAAAATAGCCTAATATTGCTGTTTGACATAACTTCAGAATACAACAAATACATGAAGAAGGTCTAACCTGAAGCATTTATTAGTTTCTGACTCTGGGAAAGTCTGAAAAGCAGATTGTATCTCTGAACTATCTCTTTAATCAAATCTCACACATTTAAGTTATTCTGTGTGATCTCCTTTTATTTTTTTCACTTCCATTCATAGAGCCTCGCCTGGTAGAGCTGCACAAGTATTTATTGCAATGAAAATTTCAGTGCAATATTAAAATCACAGAACCAAATCGCAATTTTTTGAAAAAGTATGAATGTATGAGAACACAGCATTATAATGTGGCCTGACCTAAAAGTCTTGTTCTCCAGATGAAATACAACATGTTTGTTTGGCACAGACCTCAAGAAATATCACATCATCATGACTTTAAGTTTTTTTTTCAGTGAAGATGAAAATTGTCATGCAAAAATTATCATTTCTACTAATCGTATCGCGATATGACTGTTTTACCAAATCATGATCGAACCCCTCCCACTCTGAAAACCTCTGCAGTAGATTAATGCCGCAAAACAAAAGTATATATTTGCCGGACTACATTTTGTGATTTTTGGTGCATTAAACGCTCCGCATGCTGATCAAACAGCTTATCAGGTTAGAAAGCCTGGCTTGCTTCTCTGCAGGGTCAGAGATCACAGCATGTTTTATATCCATATTAATAAGCACTAAAATGGGTTGTAATCCCAAACCCACCCATGGAGCATTACAGCTATCAGATTATTTTTTTTTATTACTTGTTTATCTCCTTCTGTATGTCCACTTGTTAGCAATACTGCATTGTGACTGCCCTCTCAAAAAATGTGTCGTTGAGGTGGAGGAAGCTCAGGCAGGTTGGCTGCAGGTTGCAGGGACACTGAAACTACAGGAGTGTAGGTGGACTCTAGCATTGTCTGCATTGTGTTGTGATGAAGAAGCCCAGACCATGTATATCTTTGGAGGTTTACTTATAACAGCTGACAACAAAGGGTAAAAACAAAATCCTTCATCGACTGCGGCCATATAACTCGAGCCGCTACACAAATCATGTGACACGGGAATATGTTTGCATGTTGTGCAATAAGTTTAGGCTGAAAAGTAAACTTATAAATGTAGTTTAGCAGCGCTAAAACACAGAAATTACTACAAGAGCTATGCTGCTTACCTCTCCCATGGAGTACAGAAGCAAAAGGGACGAGTTAAGGTGGGAGACACTCCTTTGTAGGGGTGAGACCCCCAAAAGTGAACGTAGGGGTTCAGAAACAGAGTTCCACATATTGACTGTGGAGGCCTAAGCATGTCAGGTTATAACAACTTAAACAAATGTTGTGTCATTGTTACACTAAATATTACAAATGTACATTTGACTTTATTATTATATTATTATTACTCTGTTGATTGTCTGTCAGCGTAAAGCGAAGCCAGTTGAAGTTGGAGCTCTGTGACTACCTGCCAGACTCTGTTCACTTATTTCTGAATTTCACCGTCATAAACAACTACTTCTTCTGAAAGATTATTAATGATTTCTTCGATGCTAACTCACTGGGCGAACTCAGTATTAATTTTAGCTCCATGTGAAGTGAATAAATGTGAAACAGGCAGTGGGGATGTGAGGTTTTCTTCATCACTGGTGACATATCACGGTCATTTTATGATTTAATACTGTATATATTAGAGCTGGGACAATACACTTATCTCCTGATCTGATACTATCACAATACTTAAGTGCTGAAGTATTGCGTTTATTAAGCATTGCGATTTAGTAACATATTGATTTTGCAATGTGAAGTAAACAGCTATTAATTTGTCTGAACAGATCAGAGGAAATAAATGCATGAAAGTCTGAGCACACACGTTTTATTTTGTTAAGCATATGAAGTAAAATGGATCAGTTTGTTAAGATGATATCACCGTGATAGCGATGCTAATTTCCATTAGCACATCAGTGGGAATTCCCATTATGTGTTAGCTTCAAGCTAAAAGGCCAAGCTTTAGTTATTTATATATGTAAAAAAAATCATTTCAGGAATTAATTTAAATTAAAAAGAATCGTGACACTAAAGAAATTAGATTTTCTTTCTCCCCCTCTGGTAAATATATTACACATTTCTTCATTAACTGTAAAAGGTCATCTCACAAGTGTTTCTCTCTTTTTTTTTTTTCACTGAAAAAGATTTAGTTTTAGATTTT